>CAJNDV010032610.1:11073-22093 GCA_905221635.1 Symbiodinium sp. CCMP2456 | reverse complement strand
CAGCATCATCATCATCGTCGCCGTCATCACCATCATCAACCCCAGCATCAGAAGTGCAATCTCATTCACCATCACAACGAGCTTTGCTGTCACCATCACAAGCATGAGCACAGTCATGGTTATGGTCATCGTAAGCATTACGGAAGTAGTTTCTAGAACCCATCCAACCCCATCGTCATGGTCGCACGCGAATTCACCGTCACGGCGTCGGAGCCGCCCCCAACGAACAGAGACCTCGCAATCAGCCGCCAATCAAAGCACGAGCATTGTCATCAGTCATCATCGTCTTATTTCTCGCCCCATCGTCGTCGTCAACAGCATCATCACACTTGAGTTCCTGCCTCCTCCTCCTACTGCCATCGTCCTCCTCCTAAGCACTCTCTTCCTCCGTCATCAGCAGCAGTACCGTACCGTCGGCCTGCCGAGCAGTCGCAACATGGTAGATGATACCCCGTCCTCGTATGCAAACTCCAAGCCCACGCAAGGCACGGCCGTCGGCAATGATGCCGGCATCTTCAGCGACTGCGTCACCGATGTCTGCAGAGGGGGTGTGGCTTGGCGAGAGCTTTGGGCCTTGGGTTTAGGGTTCGGGGTGTATGTATCACGGTTTACAGTATGGTAGTGCAGGGTTCATTGACTGGGGTTTTGGGGGGTTGTCGGATCCCAGTAGATGTTCAGCAAATAAGGGGCTTCAATCTAGGCCACAAGTAATGGGGTCCTTATATATTGACTCTTAGAACCCCTCACGCCTAGCCCCTAAACCCTAAACCCTAAACCCCTAAACCCCTAAACCCCTACACCCTAAACCCCGAAACCCTAAAGCCTAATCCCTAAACCCACAGCCGTCGTAAGCATCCTCCAAGGAGGAGTTCGCTGTCGCCGCGAAGGAGCTGCTGGCGGCATACAATGACTGGACTGACTAGGCTCGACGAGCGCGAGGAGATATTCTAGCGGGCTTTTGGGGGGTTTCAAGGCTTTGGGGGTTTAGGGGGGTTTAGTGGGGGTTTGGGGAGTGTTTAGGGGTTTTAGGGGTTTTAAGGGTTTTAGGGGTTCTAGGGGTTTTAGGGGTTTCAAGGGTTTTAGGGGCTTTGTGGGGCCTCTCTGATTCAGGGCAAGGCTTGGGGATCCCTGTTTCAAGTTCTTTCTTCTATTGGAGAGGTATTTTTGAGCGATCCTAAAGGGATGCTAAGCCCTACTCTCTAAGCCCCAAACCCTAACCCTCGAGCTCTAAACCCTAAACCCTAAACCCCACACGCTAAACCCTAAACCTTGAACTCTAAACTCTAAGCGCTAAACCCTGGCAGGGAGTCAGGCTTGGACCCCAAACCCTAAACCCTAAACCCCAAACCCTAAACCCTAAACCCTAAACCCTCCTCCACATCGGATCCCAGAACTGAAGGCAGCCTGGCAGGCCCTGTGGTTCGGGTTTCAGGGTTCATACAAGGTTTAGGGTTGAGGGTTTAGCTTTATAGGGTTTAGGTTTCCGGGTTGAGGGTTTAGGTTTATGGGGTTTAGGTTTCAGGGTTGAGGGTTTAGGTTTCAGGCTTTAGCATTGAGTGTTGAGTGTTTAGGGCTTGAGATTTTACGAGTTTCGCTTTTTCAGGATTTTCCGGATTGGAGGTTCAGTGTTTCGGGGATCTGCGGGTTTAGGGTTTAGGGTTCTTCCAACACCTTTGAACAAGACTGCAAGCAGGTTCGGGTTTAGGGTTGAGGGGGGATTCCATTCCGAGAGCGCTAAACCCCAAACCGTTCGAAGCCCTACGCAACCGCAGAGCCCACCGGAGCCTTGATCTCTAGTCTTCCTTACTATAATTGTAGTATCATGGGCCCCCAAACCCCCCTAAACCCTAAACCCTAAACCCTAAACCCTAAACCCTTTAAACCCATGCGCCGCCTGTTGCAGGCCCAGCCCATGCAGGATCCTTGAGGCATCTTCCGAAGGAAGGCAATCGCCTCTTGCTGTAAGATAGGGGCCTTAATAATTATTAAGGGGTTTGGGGCATACTATATACAGCTCTAACAAGGAAGCCCCAAAACCCTATTCTAATGATTATGAAGGGTTTTGGGGCATATTATATATAGCTCTAATAAGGAACCCCAATACCCTATTCTAACTATTAAGGCCCCTGCATTAACTTCCACTGTCGCCATGGCTGCCCAGGGTGGCCTTGGAAGGTTTTAAATGCCCGCAGCGCAGTTTGGGGGCTGATTTTGAGGTCTGGTTCAGGGAGTTTAAGATTTAGGGTTTAGGGTTTAGGGTTCAGGAGGCTGTGAATTCAGACTTTAGACAACATTACACACTGCGCATTTTTATCTCAGAAATAGACCGTTTCCACGCTGCACTCCAGAGGAGTGCACTTGTGGCTTGGTCCACCGGCAGGTTAACATGACCGCAACTGTTGGGGTTTGACGACGAGAACCTATGATTATTGTTGCTCTTGCTATACAGACTTCTTGTCTTGAGTTATGACAATCATGCTTATCGTGACTTTGATAAGGGCAGGTGGTTCTTCTTTATGTACAGTACCAACTCCATCAGTTTCTCTTTGGCGCAAAAAGATCCGACTTCTTTGCATCCTAACAAACCCCGGGTTCCTAACCAGGAGGCCTGAACAATCCTCAATGTTCCCACCTGTAGCTGTAGTAGTGTAATATACTATACCCCAAAGCCCGATTGTGATGATTCTCTTAAACCCTAAGCCCTGAACGCTAGACCCTAAACCCCCAACCCTAGACCCTAAACCTTACACCCTACTTATTCAGGACTCTACATCAGTATCGAAGCCTCAATAATTACCAATATTCTTCCTGAGGGCTCCTTACAGAAGTAAAGTATAAAGGAGCCCAAAACCCTATCCTAATTATTAAGGCCCCTGCATTAGCCTTCTGTGGAAGAAGGTCTTTTCTTAGCTGGAGCTGGGGGGGGGGGGGCTTTAGGGCTTTGGGGTTTAGGGATTGGGGGTTTCAGATTTCGGATTTAGGGTGTAGCACGTTCGCGTTAGATTGTTGCTAGTTTATGGACATGATAAGGGCATCTTGCTATGATTTCTTCACCGCTCTACATTTCGGGCCCTAAACTATAATCCCTAAACCCTAAACCTTAAGGGGCTCATCCGTTCTGACCGAAGACAGCGCAGAAGCACACGAAGCCTTCATCTGCTCAGGGACCCACTAACTCCCTAAGCCCTTTTGGGTTTAGGGGTTTTGGGGGTTCAGGGGTGTAGGGCTTTGGGGGTTCAGGGTTTCTTTAGGGTTTGGGGTTTAGGGCTTTGGGCTTCAGGGTCTTAGGGGTTTGGGGTTTCTTTAGGAGTTCAGGGTTTAGGGGTTCAGGGTTTGGGGCTTTTCGGTTTAGGGTTTTAGCTTTTTAGGGTTTCTTTAGGGGTTCAGGGTTTAGGGTCTTAGGGGTTTAGGGTTTATTTTTCGGGTTTAGGGGTTTGGGGTTTATGTTGTAGGGCTTTAGGTCTAGGGACCCTAAATTAGGCTCAAATCGGCAAACCGTTTGTCCAGGTGCGGCTACACTGGGGGATCCATGATCATCAGAAGGTATGTCGTCAGAACAGTAGCGAACGATGTGCTGGGAAGTGTCGTCACGACCGTCGTCCTCGACGCAGTCTTTCGTGTCGCCGTCCTCCTCCGCATGTTTAGCGTGTGCGAGCTCAGCCAGACCACAAGCTTCTGCGCCCTCAAAGCATGCTTGGCCGCTGCTGCTTTCCTGTGGCTTCAGCCTCACTGCCAGGGCAGTAGATGCTTGTTTAGGGCTGTCACAGGTATTTTTTTGGCGAGTTAGCCTTCCACACAAGTGGCTCAGCCTGGTAGCAACCACTGTCCCAATACTAAAGCCGTGGTGCTTGTAGTCTTAGGTGGGGTGGTCTGCTGGTGACAGTGTTAGTGGCCATAGTCAGCACCCCTAGCAGCACCCCCAAACCCTATACCCTAAACCCCTGAACCCTGAACCCCGAAACCCTAAACCCCCGAACCTCCAAACCCTCAACCCCAGACCCTGAACACGACTCAGCCCCAATACCACGCTAGCAAGAAGATGATTCGTGAGGGTTTAGGGTTTAGGATTTATGAAGTGAAGCCCTAAGCCTAAGTCTTTCCTGCTCAGCATTAGAGGTGTTCTTTTGAAGAATTTTAGATCCGAATGGCGAACTCCTGCGACGTATTGGCGAACTGTCAAGTCGTCCAGGACATTGTGAACGATGTGAGCGGACAGCATGCCGATGATGCCACATGGGTTTTGACGAGCAGCCAAGTGACAGTTTGGAATCTTCCGTAAAGTCTTCTTCTGCGTTTTCGCAGTCTGTACTTAATACAGTAGTTCAGTTGCACCTTAAAGCACAGATAGGTAAATCTAGGAGTTTAAATGCGGAGCTCGACGAGCCAGGCAGCTTTGTAATTTTGACTATGCAGAGCGGCTTTGGAATGTTGGAGCTGGGTTGTGCTGCACGGGGTCATGAAGTAAATATCATGCTCAAGAACGTCTACGACGTGGTCTTCGGCGCTGCTGCCTATTACCTGCTGGGATATGGTATTTCGTACGGTTATCCCTCGAATGCTTTCATGGGTCTGGGTGGGTTTATCATGGACACTTCCACCGACACCTTTGAGATGCAGGTGCAGTCGGGCCTTAGATTTAGCAGCTACATCTTTCAGTTTAGCTTCGCTGCCACCTCCACGACCATCGTCAGTGGTTGTCTGGCCATGCGCTGTCGCTTTGCAGTGTACTGCATGTACTCTTTCTACGCTGTAATTGTCTATGCCTTCGTGGCGCACTGGGTATGGTCCGAGAATGGCTGGCTGGCACAGATGGGCGTCCATGACTTCGCAGGCGGGGACCAATTTAGGGGCCTTAATAATTACCTAGTTTTTTTTGGGCTTCGGGGTCAGACGCCGCGACCCTGTCCCTCTGGCCGTAGCCCCCCTACTGTAAACCCTGAACCCTGAGCCCTACCCCCTAAGCCCTGCACCCTAAACCCTAAACCCTAAACCCAAACCCCTAAACCCTTAAAGGCTATTGCACTTAAAAAAAAACCCTAAGCCCTAAACCGTTACCTAAGCCCGCGAGCTGTGAAAACTTTCAGGAAGTGGCCCAGTGCACTTGTTGGGGGCAGTGAACGGGCTGCTCCTTCGGCCTTACAGCGAGGGTCCTAATCCCTATAGGGTTTAGGGTTTCGGGTTTTAGGGTTTAGGGTTTATTAAAGTTCTCGTGTGTAGGGTTTAGGGTTTTCCCTCAACCTTAAATCCTAAGCCGCAAACCCTACACTCTAAATCCCAAGCCCGAGGCCACCGAGGAGCTCGAGGATACCTTGCTAAACCCGAATCAAACTCAGCCAGAAAGGGAGCTGTTTGGTGTTCCTTCTTGTTCGTTGCCGCTTACCGCGCGTAAACGCTCCGCGGGACGAAGAAAGCGGTGGTCGACGTAGTCTAAAGCCCTAAACCCTCAACCCTAAAACTGTAGTAATATTACAGTGTGATGTCTGATTTGAATCCCGATGAAAATACTCCCTAAACCCTAAACCCTAAGCCCTCTTGCGGTTAGCATTGATAGAGTTGTAGGCCGAATCTTCAGCTTCGGGGCTCTTTGAGCCATGCACAGAGTCTTGGAAACTCGGGGTTTAGGGTTTAGGGTTTCGGTTTAGGGTTTCGGGTTTAGGGTTCAGGGGTTCAGGGAAGACGAGGTTCCTCAGCAGTACTCTTACACTATTTTCTTAGGGGTTAGTCCATTTTTGACGCGTTCAGGGTTTAGGGCTTGGGGTTTTCTGGTTTCGGGTTTCGAGCTCCGGGGATCGAATCTAATTCCTCGAGTAAGGCAGAAGCCCAAAACTGAAAGAGAACGCCCTTCGCTCCTAACCCCCTGCAGCCCCCTGAATGCCGAAACCCGAAATCCGAAACCCCAAACCCATATGCTAAACCCCAACACCTGAACCTTGAAATTGTAAACCCTAAACCCTAAACCCTAAACCCTAAACCCTAAACCCTGAACCCCAAAGACCCCAAACCCCCAAAAACCCGAAACGCAAGGATCGGCATCCTATGTATGGGGCCGAGACAAGGCCGGTTTGATGGTACGAGGCCTGGGGGGGTTTCGGGTTGAGGGTTTAGGATGGTTCGGGCTTTAGAGGTTTGGGTTTATAGGGTTATTAGGGTTTGGGGTTCAGGGTTTGAGGTTTAGGGTTTAGGGGTTAGGGGTCTGGGTTTGGGGTTTAGGGGTTAGGCTTTGGGGTTTAGAGGTTTGAAGTTTGGGTTTAGGGGTTTCGGGTTTAGGGTTTAGGGTTTCGGGGTTTGGGTTTGGGATTTCTGAAGAAGAGTCCTTTTCAGGGGTTTCAGGTTGTAAAGAGGCCTTGAAACAGACTCTGGGTAGGTTTCAGGGCATGAAAGAAACTTGAAAAGCGCCTGCACTATGGCAGCCCCGATACGGCTGCTTTGAATCCCTGGAGAAACCCTTATGACGGCCCTAAATAAACTCGGGCAAAACCTGCTAGAATAGAAGCCGTACAGCTATGAAGTGTTGCAGTTTTTGGGTTCAGGGTCGTGGGTTAAGGGGTTGTCATTGGTTCTGTTGGCCTTGAAGATGCAGATACGTTGCGGGGAAACCCAAACAGGAGATCTTCTTCGGTCCTTGAAGGATACAAGGAACCCAACCATTGGTTTGTTGTTTTTGTTTTTTTTCTATCGGGTTTAGTTTCTGCAGTCACGATGATTCTGCGTACGGCAGGGTTGTTGTCGGCTAGGGTTCTTATGGCCCTAAAGCCCAGAGGGCCCCTCTTAGACTAAGCTCCGATACAAAGTAGGTATTTTACAGGCATGTTGGTTTGGGGTACTCAAATCTCAAACTCTTGAAATGGGTGCTCCGATTCAGAGCGCTGGGACCGGCCCGTGCGCCTGAAGCCCTAAACTCCCAAACCCTAAACCCTAAACCTGAAGCCCTAAACCCCATTTTTCTGCTGCCAGGCCCGCGCAGGACTTTACACCTTCGTCTCCCCCAAGTATCCTGATCGGCCTCTTCATGCCACCTGTTCTCAGCCGATAGGGTTTACCAACTAGAGGGTTCTTCCAGAAGGCCCGGTGTGCCATATGGACATAAGAAATGATTTCTTCGATTGTGTAGGGCTTGATAAGGTGAGTTGGAGTATATCCCTCATCAGTTAGCAGAACCCTTGGCCATTTTGAGGTGATCACCAGTTAACCCATTAGACGATAGTTCGTATACTCCCCTCTACATCTCAACAACTATTTCACCACAACTTCCCCATTACCAAGACCAGTATAGGAATAACCAAATACCGTTCAAATACCCCATCCATATCCCCTAAGGTGCTATTATATCAAACCATATCAACCTTAGGCCGGTGATGCTTGCAGCAGCCAAGGCTGTGGTGGGGTTGGATCGGCTTCAACTGCGGTAGCTCCTTCGGCATCACCAACAACAAGTGGATCGTAGCCACAAGGGCCGGAGTCACTACCATCAACTCCACCGGAGGCGGTGGCATCGCCGTGACTGGGCGCAAGCCCGAACCCCAAACCACCCCAAACCCTAAACCTTAAACCTTTTCTTCAGGCCCAATCGCCGAGAGAGACCTCATAGAGATCCCTTACTGTCGAGATTTTCTGTGGTGTGAAGCCATGACGAAGAGAGCGTTGTGGCGACCGTCGTGAAGTGTTTTCTGCCTCGCATTTATCACAATGCGTGTCGTCCTCGTCCACCTGGATGGATAAAGGATAGAACGAAAGATAATTGGATAAGTAGGTAGGTAGGTAGTTCAGCTAGGTAGCTAGGTAGGTGAGCAGGTAGGTAGGCAGGCAGGTTGGAATGTAAGTAGGCAGCCAGCAAGAGGTAATAGTCGTCGTCGCCGCAGGAGTAGCGGGGATAGAATTTGCAGAAGAAGATCACCATCAGCCCTGAACCCTAAACCCTAACCCCAAACCCCAAATCCCAAACTAAACGCTAAATCCTCAACCCAAAACCCCCAACCTCCACCATCCTAAACCCTAAACCCGAAACTCTAGAGCTGAAACCCTCTCCCGATGCGAAAGTCGAGAGCCAGGCACTCATCTACACGAAACTCAAGAGCAGATGCCAGTACATCCGTGCGGAGGACGGTCTCTAGGGTGTAGGTTTTGAGGAGTTTAGGGGTTTTGGGTTTAAGGTTCAGAGGGGTTGGATGGTGGTGTTGCTCAATCCTTAGACAATCGCTTGAGTGTGGGATCTAGGGGCTTGGATTTCGGTTTTGTGGGCTACAGGGTTTTCGGACCAATCGCGCCTTGTCTTCTGCCAGTCTCGATTGTTTCTTGAGCTTCAAGAATAAGGGACCACACCCTAAACCGTTCGTTTTCGAAATTGGCCGCCTAATGTGCACCTTGAGTCTCGCTGAGCCTTGCACACACATTAGGACCCAGAAAATTTTGAGATCTCAGGTTTCTGATGTAGGGCCTAGGGGTCCAGGGCTAGCACTTTTTGTTTTCGGGTTTAGGAATCAGGGACTGGAGCTGGTACGGGTATCCTTGACCTTCGGAGCAATGCCCACGAACAACACCGTTTCAACCCGCGGCGGAACCCGAAGCCCCCAAATTGTAAACCAATAGGGGGGCTTGGATAAGTACTAAACTATTCTTACAATCCTTGTATTTTAACCCGAGAACCCTTATCTAATTATGCAGGCCCCCTATTAAGCTCCCAAGAGGAAGTGGCCAATGGCATCCTTGGTGCCCTTGTCGCGATCACCGCCCCCTGTGCCTGTGTCCACCCACCCGCCACTCGGATTCAGAAATAATTACGTGGTTGAGGATCCGAAAAACCCACCATCATCACCATCAAGATAGCCATCCTCCTCCTCCTCCTCATCATCATCATCGTCATCACCATCCTCACATCCTCATCCTCATGCTCATCCTCATCCTCATCCTCATCCTCATCCTCATCATCAGCATCATCTTCATCATCATTATCATCATCATCATCAGCACCATCATCATCATCATCATCATCATCATGGTCATCGTCATCGTCATCGTCATCGTCATCATCATCACATCATCATCATCATCATCATCATCATCATCATCATCATCACCATCACCATCATCATCATCATCACCATCCTCATCCTCATCCTCATCCTCATCCTCATCCTCATCCTCATCCTCATCCTCATCCTCATCCTCATCCTCATCCTCATCCTCATCCTCATCCTCATCATCAGCATCATCTTCTTCATCATCATTATCATCATCATCATCATCATCACCATCATCATCATCACCATCATAGTCCACAATGATTTCCATCATCACGATCATGATCAGCATCCTGGTTGCCATAAGTATCATCGACGCCACCTTCAACTGTCAACATCAGAAGCTTCGCGCATGCCAGCGTTCTTGAAGGCTGCTGTTGCTGTCGTTGTCGCTGTCTCTGTCGCGGTCGCGTCGCTCGCCGCTGCTGCTGCCTGGTTTTGGCGGTGATTTTGTTGTTGTCGTTGTCTTTCTCGTTCTAGTTCTCGTTGGCTTTCTGTTTCTCGTTCTAGTTCTCGTTCTCGTCGTCGTCGTCGTCGTGGCTGTTGCTGCTGCCGCTGTTGCTAAAGCTGTTGTTATGTTCGTGGCGATTGTGACGGTTGTGGTTGTTGCGGTGGCGGTTGTAGTGGTTGTGGTGGTTGTGTTGGTGCTGGCAGTGGGGTTGTGGTGCTGGTGCTGGTGCTGTTGGTTCTAGTGGTGGTGGTGGTGGTTGTGGTGGTGTGGTCGTGGTTGTTGTCGCCGCTATGAATCCCGTCTTGATGCTGCCAATTGTGATTCTTTTTGGCATTGTGATGGTGACGGTAATCATGATGGTGGCGATGCCGATGTTCTTGGTGATGACGATGGCAATGGTGATGCAAATCATGGGGCTGATGATGGTGACTCTGATGATGGCAGTGGTGGTGGTGGCGGCGGCGGTGGTGGGTGCTGGTGCTGGTGCTGGTGCTGTTGCTGGTGCTGGTGCTGGTGCTGGTGCTGGTGCTGGTGCTGGTGCTGGTGCTGGCGCTTGTTGTGTCGTCGGTCTTATAACCTGCTTCACGATGTTTTTATAAGTTTTCTCGCGTTCTCAAGTTCTGACAGGATGCGCCGATCATTGGATTCATCGGAGCCCTCGTTGCCTTGGCGACGAACGATCTGATTCACGGCTTCAGTTTGTTTCTCACAGTGCTAGCTTTCCATGACAAGGTTGGCACAGATAGTACACATGCCAGCTTTGTGTTGTGACACTTTATAGATTTAAGCTATCTTTTATTTCATCTGTTAGCACCGTTTTGAGGTTTGTCTTTTACCGTTATTTGTGACTATGGTCATGCCTATCTGTAGATTTTTCCATGCCTACAAAGAGACAAAATATTGTCACCATGACCGTGAAGACGACGACGCCAACTACAACTACCACCACTGCTGCTGCTATTATTACTACTACTGCTACGACTACGACTACTACTACTACTACTACTACTACTACTACTACTACTACCTACAACCTACAACCTACAACCTACAACCTACAACCTACTGCCTACTACCTACTACCTACTACCTACTGCCTACTACCCACTACCCTACTACCTACTACCCTACCAGCTACTAGCTACTAGCTACTAGCTACTAGCCACTAGCTACTACCTGCTACCTACTACCCACTACCTACTACTTACTGCCTACTGCCTACTGCCTACTGCCTACTACTCCTACTACTACTACTACTACTACTACTACTACTACTACTACTAAAAAAATACTACTACCACTCTACCACTGCTACTACTACCACTACTGCTACTACCACTGCGGCTTGTACCACCACTACCGTCGCAAACGACGACGACTACTACAACTACTCCTGCTGCTGCTGCTGCTGCTGCTGCGACTACGGCTACCACTACTGCTACTACCACTGCGGCTACTACCACCACTACCGTCACCAACGACGTCGTCGACGACGACTACTACTACTACTACTACTACTACTACTGCTCCTGCTGCTGCTGCTGCTACTCCT
>CAJNDV010032610.1:0-10973 GCA_905221635.1 Symbiodinium sp. CCMP2456 | reverse complement strand
CTGCTACCACGACCACTACTACCACTACTGCACTGCCACTGCTACTGCTACTGCTACTTTTTCGACGACGATGACGACGATGCCGCCGACGACGTCGACTGCCATCGCCACTGCTCCGACTAGTGGCAGTATGTCTGCTATCATGCTTGTTTTAAAGATTATCGAGCTGTTTTCATTGTCGTTTCTCCTGCTGTTTATTTGCAGCTCTTCATACGGGTAGTTCTCTAAATTAGGGTCCCTGTTTAGGTCTCCAACGTAATACGGCACCCTTATAAAATCACCCATGTGGGGCCTACTTTAGAGAACTGCCCATAATGGCCCTTACTACGTTTACCAGAGTAGGCAAATGGGGGGGGGGGGTTGGGTTCCGAAGTCCGTTGAGGGTTCCTAAACCCTAAACCCTAGGGTCGTTTCGGGTTTCAGGGATGCTCGATGCCATGTTGACGCGGAGAGCGAGGTTGCATGTCACCGAGAAGAATCCCGGGTCTCACCCCGAAGCCTAGGGTGTAGGGTTTAGGGTTTAGGGCTAAACCCTAAGCCCAAGGAACGAAAAGCGTTTGAAGATCGACGATCCCGTGGGCGCTGTCGGTGTGCACGGTGCCTGGGGGCAGTCCTTGATGGCTTAACCCTGAAGGGTTTAGGGTTTAGGGCCCCGAGTCCACAACTTTAAAGCCCTACCATGTGAAGCCTTCAACCCCAACGCGATGAGTCCAAAGTCCAAAACCCTGAAGCCTGAAGCCAAACACCCTAATCCGATATAGCTTAAGCCCAAAGCCTTAAAGCCCTCGAGGGAACCGTTACAGGAACCCTTAAAGGCCAATGGTTGAGGCCTTGTAGCAGCAGCAGTCGTCGCGTAGCAGGAGGAATAGGAGTAAGGAGGAGTCGTCGTAGTTGCCCTTAAACCAGACTTTTGTTAGCCCTATATATGGACGTATGGCTCTCTGAAAGGGGACCTTATTGCGAGGGTCTAATCTGCAAGGGCTGCCGGTACTGAGATGAAGGCCCCGCTGGGGTTGATAGCAAAGGCAATGCGCTCACACATCTCCTGTGTATACAAACCAATTGGTTCGAGGTCCTTCCCTCCCCCTAATCCTAACTCCTATACAGCCTGAACCACAACTCCAAAACCCCAAATTCAATTCCCCAATCCAAAGATCTTATATCCTCAACCCCAAGCCCTAAACTCCCAACCCTAAACCCTAAACCCCAAAACCCCAAAACCCCAAACCCAAATCCTAAACCCAAAACCCCTAAACCCTAAATCCTAAACCCAAAACCCCTAAACCCTAAACCCAAAATCCTAAACCCAAAACCCCTAATCCCTAAACCCTAAATCCTAAACCCAAAACCCCTAAACCCTAAACCCTAAATCCTAAACCCAAACCCCTAAACTCTAAACCCTAAACCCTAAACCCCAAATGCACTCCAAGGTGCCGCAGGAATCTGGGGAGTTCTGGCTGTGGGGCTTTTTGCGGATGGAAAGCTTCTGGGCATCGAGGCCCGCTTTAGAGGTTTAGGGTTCAGGGGTTTAGGATTTAAGGGTTTAGGGGTTTAGGGTTTAGGGTTTAGGATCTAGGATTTAGGATTCAAGGTTTAGGGTTTGGGGTTTATTTGTATTTTTTCGTGGTCCGAGGGCTTTAGTTTTTTGTTTCTTTTTTGGAGGCCTCTATGGTGGCTTGAATGAACTTCCCAGCTCGGGGAGGGTCTTGGGCGCAGGGTTCAGGGCTTCGGGTTCAGTTTTTGTTCGGGGTTCCGGGTTTAGGATTGACGGGTTCCCGGGTTCACTGAAGGGCAGCACCCTTAAAAGGGGACCCTACCATATAACCCTAAACACTGGACCCTATGATAGAACCCTAAACCCTCAACCCTATGATAGAACCCTAAACCCTAAACCCTTTGATAGAACCCTAAACCCTAAACCTTATGATAGAACCCTAAACCCTATGATAGAACCCTAAGCCCTAAACCCTATGATAGAACCCTAAACCCTTTGATAGAACCCTAAGTATAACATACCCCAAAACCCCATTCTGATGATTAAGACCCCCCCACATTCGCCCCAATCCAGGAGTACTGCAGAGTACTGCAGAGTTTGCACTTTATGGATGGGTTGGAGGCTTTCTCGGAGTCCTGGTCGCCCCAGACCCTGTGGCTTTTAGGATGTCGTGTGGATGTTGGGACATCTTGAGCTTGCAACTCCGTTCCACTAACGCCCTACCCCTAAACCCTAAGCCCTAAAAGCCCTAAAGCCCCAAAAAGCCCTAAACCCCAAAAAGCCCTAAACCCTAAATGGCACAGCCCTACTGCCCCCAAAAGAGCCCTAACCAGGTGGAGAATGGCCTCTTCCGGGGGGGAGGCCTCGGGCTGCTTGGGGTCCAGCTGCTGTCGCTGGCTGCCATCCTCGGCTGGGCCGTGGTCACTGTGACCCCTGGCCCGGATTGAGGCTTAAACCCTAAACCCTAAACCCTAAACTAAACCCTAAACCCTCAAGCCTAAACTCTAAACTAAACCCTAAAACCTAAACCCTAAACTAAACCCTAAACCCTAAACCCTAAACAAACCCTAAACCCTAAACACACCCTAAACCCTAAGCCCCAAACAAACCCTAAACGACTGAGGCTTACGTTTAGTCTCCATTGTAGTTCCTTTTTTTGGTTTAACCATATATATATATATATATTAAGGATTTTATAAGGTGCCCCCAAAAAGGAACTACAGTGGAGACTATAGGTAAACCCTAAACCCTAAACAAAACCCTAAACCCTAAACAAACCCTAGGCCCTAAGCCCTAAACTAAACCTTAAACCCTAAACAAACCCGAAACCCCAAAGGTTGAGGGTTTAGGGTTTAGGGATTTGGGGCTCGGGGTTTTTGGGGGAGGGTTCTTAATTTGGGTCTTTGACGGTCTTCGGGATTCAGGGTTTTAGGGTTTCAGGGTTTTGGGTGTAGGGCCACCGTCGAAGGATTTTGGTGAGCGTTCGGCGTCGAATAGCGCATAGGCAAGGGTAGCTTGTGGCAAGGGCGTGTCCGGAGCGATCAGCTGTTATTGTCGAAGGCTTTGTTCTTGGCGAGGTGCCGTTGTTAGGGGACCAACCCTAAACCCTAAACCCTGAACCCTAAACCCTAAAACATGAACCCTAAACTCTAAACCCTAAACCCTAAACCTTAAACCCTGAAGCCCTAAACCCTGAACCCAATGCTGGTACTGGTCCCGGGGAGAGTGTGTTCTGGTGCTTGGTCCGACGTGGCTGCTCTGGTGAGGCGGGCTGGCGTACTGAGCCGCTGCTGCTACCGCTATTGTTAGTGCTAGGGCTACTCTCACCGCTCCCGCTCCTCTCCTGCTCCAGCTCCTGCTACTGCTACTGCTTTTGCTACTGTTGCTCCAGCTCCTGCTGCTGCTGCAGCTGCTGCTGCTGCTGCTGCTACGACGACGACGACTGCAACGACGCTGACGACGACAACAACTCCTCCTCCTCCTCCTCCTACTTTTTGTATTCCTTCTTCTACTACGACGATGACTACCACACGAACAGTTGCGACAACCACCTTCCTTGATGCGTCCCAGCCATCTGGGTAGTTCTCTAGATTAGGGTCCAACTTTGGGTCCCCAAGGTAGTATGGCACCCTTACAAAACAGGACTCCAAAAGGGACTTGAATTTAGAGAGAGCTTCCCATGTACACGTACACATGGCAGAATCTTTACGGTTTAGGGCTTAGGGTTTAGGGGGAGAAAGATGGACTCTGTAACTGTAAACCCTAGCAACCATAGACCCCCCTAAACCTCGAAGCCCGAAGCTACAAATCAGGGCGCACTAAAGGCCATAAGCCCAAAGCCCTACATCAGGACGCCCTTCTTCATGGTCGTGGGCGCCTTTCTCGGGGGCGGCCTACGGAACTGGCATGAGGGTCTTCGTGTGGCGGCCGACGTTGAGCTTCCCGGCGGCTTTAGGGTTTAAGGTTTATTAGTGGCTTTGGGTTCGGGTTTCGAGTTTACGTTTGTTTCTTTCAGGGTCTGAACTTTCATGTGTGGCGGTTTCTGATTTTTTCAATTTGGATTCTGGGAGCAAGGATTTTCTAGCAACTGAGGGTTGAGTTTCGTGCCGGGCGAAGAGGAAGCATGCTTTGCGTCGGCGCACATACTGGTAAGCCTACATGCCCCCAAAAATCCAGTCACGACAGTCGGGCGCTGAGGCACTGACCTCAATGGATATATTATTGGGGACTGTTATGTCCAGAGAGCAAACACTCTCGTGGTGGCGTTTTGCCCCAAGCTCTGCAGTCCTACACCGTAAAACTCCTTACCTCTACACCCCAAACTCCTCGACCCTAAACCCTAAACTCCTAGACTACGCAACCCTAGCGCATAATCGCGGACTCTGAATGCTACTCGGTCTGGGAGCCTAGTGCTCTAGCGGCCATTGTGCGAATAGTTCCACAACGTGGTTGTCCTGATCTCTAGACTTCTTGGGGTTTTGGTTGCCATATATTTACACACGAATCACAAGGAGAGCCTTTTCTTAGCAGCTCTTAGCCCTGCACGGAAGCTGCTCAACTACCAAGTTTGTCCTAAACAGGAGTGAAGCATCCTCCCAGTAACTGCGGCGTTGAAATCGTTAAGCATCCTGTCGCAAACACACACACACACAACCTTCGATGCAGCAGTTGCGGAAATTACTTGCCCTAAACCCTAAACCCTGATGCAAGCGAGGGTGGGTGGCCTTGATCAAGCTTTGCATGGCGTCACGCCCAAACGTCACTTGGGCCACAGTCCTTCAGAAGCAGGGGCTTTTGGAGATGTCCGGTTTAGGGCTTTTCTGAGCAAATGCTCCGTAGCATCCCGGGGCATCCTGAATCCGATTTTGAGTCCGTTGCTTCATAGAGCGCTGCTGGGCTCTGGGTGGGACTTGTAGGGCTGGGGCCTATGTAAGGGCTTCTTGTCGAGGATCCCGAGTTCTCGCCAGCGCCCAACCCTAAACTAATTGTCTGTAGGCTTTCAGCCCCCAGGCTCAAGCATTCTTATCGACCCATCCACACTACCTTCAAAACGAGACTAGAAAAAAACCCCTGTCCGGCCCTTGAAGGCGGCAATTCCGTTGTCTGTTTTTTGTTTCAATGTGTGGGGAGGGGGGGGGGGGGTTGGGAACGCGGGCTTGGGGTTTAGGGTTGAGGATTTGGGGTTTATGGCTTAGGATTTAGGGTTGACTTTTTAGGGTGCCCGCAGGTTTTTTCAATCGCCAGGAAGACCTAGACATGTTGATGCTTCTACTAGGTTTTTCTAGAAAAACCTAGTAGGCACCTTGCCAAGACCGTCATGATGAAGTCTTCACCCTGAACCCTAAAGTCGATCAAGCCTGGCTCCCTCCAATGCAGGGCCGGCTCCTTGAGATCATATGCCCCACTTTTGTACATATGTATGTGTAGATGATGGTACACATATACTATACTATAATATATGTATATATATATATACACACACACATACGACACATACATGCATGCATACATACATACATACATACATACATACATACATACGATACGATACTTACATACATAACTGTAAAGTTTTTATTAGCACACATATCTCTATATCTATATATATATATATGCATACATGTACATAACATTCCAGAAGAGGAAACATCAGATATGCTACACAATGCTTGTTTCCATGTAAGGTATAAGGTATAACCGAGAAGATATAAGTCATAGGGTGTATATATTTATCAGATAAAGTTATAAGGTATAAGTTTAAGGTACACGATAGAAGATATGTTATATACCCGATGTTATCAAGTCTGTACTATCGAATATCGAATACGATATATGTGTGTATATATATATATACATGCATGTTACAACCCTGACCCAGAACCTTGCAGTAGCCCTCGTAGACCCATGACATGGGACCCTTAAAGACAGCCTGGTTGAAAGATTAGCGCTCATTTTTGTGGGGAACCCTAAACCCTAAATCCGAAACCCCTAAACCCTGAGCGCGGAACCGTAGACGCCTAAATCCTAAACCCTAAGCCTTAAGCCCTAGGAGGCAGGCCCAATAAGGGCAGGACAGGAGGAGAGAAAGTCCAATGTCCAATGCACCCTTAAAGCAAGATACTCCAGGAGGCCTTGCCCTGGGCGCCTTTCACGGGCGGCAGATTTCGGAAGCGGGCATCGGAGACGACCTGCCCTCGGAAACCAGCGACGTCCAAGTGACCGTGCAAGTCTAACCTTTCCCAGCCCCCAAACAGAGCAGCCCCTCAAACACCCTAAACCTTAAAGCCAAACCCAGTGTTTCACCAACGCCCCAACGCTGGCGTACCCACAGACCCCACACCGCCAAGCGGTGCCTTTTGCGTCGTCGAAAAGTGATGCTTTGAGGACGTTTTCAGTGTCCGGGGATTCGAAAGCCTAAGCCTAAACCCCAACTAAACCCTGAACCAAAAACCCTGAACCCGGAACTCCAAAACCTGAAGCCTGAAGCTTAAAGGCTTCGCCCCCGAACCCTAAACTCTCCGAGCCTAGAACCCTGAGCACCAAAGCCCAAGAGTCTAAACCCTATCCATTCAGACGCTGCGCCCTATACAAACCCTAAACCCTAAACTCGGAACCCACTGTCTTAGAAAAGGTCTTCTCTGGCTTTCTGAGAGGGCTTTTTCGTTTAGAAGGGTTCAGGAGTGGTTCAGGTTTAGGGTTTGGGGGTTGAGGGATTCGGGATTTATATGGGTTTTGATAAGGAGCTTTGCGATTGGCAGCTGATCAAGCAACATCTGCTCGCCCCTGCAGAGGAACATGACCTCTCTGTAGGGGCCTAAATAATTACCAATACTATTTTGGAGGGGTTAGCTATAGTAGAATGGGCCCCAAAACCCTAGTCTACTTATTAAGGCCCCTAAACCCTAAACTAAACCCTTATAGTAACCCTTGTAGTATCCCTTAAAAGAACCGCCCTTAGCAGGAACCCGCAAAAAACCCTCTTCTAAGTATTGAGGACCTAAACCCTAAGCCCTTCTAGTCCATATAACCTCAGTATACCCCCCTAAACCCTGATGGTAGCCCTTATAGAACCCTTTAAGGATCCCTTTAAAGGAATCCTCTTCTAACTATATTACTCCCAAAGGTTAACCTTAGTTTCCCAACATGCTAGACGCGTAGGTAGAGGACTTGGCAAGCTCCGTTTCTTCGCAGAGCTTCCTCGCCAAACTGAACAGCAGGAAAACCCCAGAAAAAGACGGTTCTTAAGGATATGCTGTTGCAAAAGTAGGTGGTGTACTCAAATGCGTACTTAAGTCTTATCGTTCATGGACCTTGAAATAGTTTCTCGACTGGGTAAGCCTCAAACCACAGCGCTTCGACCAGAGAGCCTTCAACCCTAAACCCTAAACCCTAAACCCTAAACCCTCAACCCTACAGATGATGCGCAAGGAAGAGCCGATCCCCAGAGTGAGGCTCTTCCATCGAGAGTGGTTGGGGATGTGGGGCTCGGGTTTAGGGCCGGCGTTAGTGGAGGAGGTCGTAAGCCGTTTCAGGAAGAGTTTCAGGGGACTTAGCAAGTAGGCAAATGGGGGTTTCAGAAAATAGGGGACCCTAATATAGTGCCCTAAATAGTAGGATCCTTATTATAAGGACCCCAAAACAGGGTACCCTAATTTCCGGAAACTCCCAAATGAGCACCCCAGCTGGGGGTTGCAAGTAGACATGCCTGTCTTGATCCCCCAAGCAGTCAAGGTCTGTATCCCCGGGTACATATTTTAGGTTGAGGGGCATTTTATTTTCCATATGGCAACACAACCCTCGCTCCGTGTCAGCAACACCTGTTCATCTTGTAGCAATCTGGCTCCGACTTGTTCCGTCTTCTCGAGGCTGTAGGTACCAAAATGCAATCGAAAGCACGACGGGGCTTCTGAGCTCACCCCCGAATCCTACAGCATAAGAGGAAAGACGTTGAATCGAACTCTATGCTCTATACCGTGCACCCGGAAACCTGAATCTCAAACCTTACAGCCGACATCCTAAACCCTAGATTCTTGACCCTGCGCCCTCACACCTTACACCCTAAAGAAAGCTGAAGTTGCCTTTAAAGCGGACAAACTCGAGCCATGCCAAGCCTTCGTCGCAAAGGGCGGAAGACTGCTGACATTGCGAGGTACTCCAGCTTAAGGTTTAGGGTTGAGGGTTGACGGATGAGGGTTGACGGCTTAGGGTTTATGGTTTACGGTTGAGGGTTTAGGGCTGTGGGTTTAGGGTTTGGGGGTTTCACAGTGTAGGCGAGCTACTGTCCCGCCTGGCGAAGCAAACGGGCTCCTGAATACTAAAAACCTTCAGCTAATAACCCAGACCCATAAAGCCTCAACCGCCTACATGCCTAAGCCTAAACCCCTAACTCCCAAACCCCGAAGCCTGAAACCCCAAACCCGAAGCCCCGAAGCCTTCAAACCTAAACCCAAAACCCCTAATGTAGAAGCCTAAATAACTACCAATACTATTTTTTGGGGCTCCTTGTTTCAATTATAGTAGAGTGGCCCCAAAACCCTATTCTAATTATTACGGCCTCTATATCAGACCCCTTAACCCTAAACCCTAAACCCCGAAGTCCCGCTGGGCCGCAGCTCAGGCTTTCGACAACCTTGGACGACTTCGTTCGTGCGCAGAAGTTTCTGGGTTCCTTTAAGGGTTCCATACAGGTTCCATGAGGGGTTTAGGGTTTAGGGTTTAGGGCTTAGGGTTCAGGGTTTAGGGTTTAGGGTTTAGGGTTTAGGGTTCTATACGGGTTCTGGTCTATGGGTTCAGAAAGGGAAAAGGGTTAAGGAACTTAGTTGGAGTTGCCATAGTCAGGAAACCCCCTTGTTGTCAAGTAAAAGATCCCTATTCTGTTAACCCCTAACCCCTAAACCCTAAACCCTAAACCCTAAACCTGTTATGTTAACTTAGATGAAGCCCCTTAAAGAAGAGCCCAGGTTGTCGAGCAATGCAGAGCAGGCGCTTCGCAGCAAGTCTGAGGAGCTGATTCAAAGGGCCCCTGGGTTCCTGATAGATATACTTTAGAGTTTAGGGGTTGAGGGTTTAGGGTATTTAGGGATGCTTTACATTTTTGGATTCTTGTTTCCTGAAAGGAGCCACTAGACTTTCGGGTTCTGGTTGTTTCAACACCCAGGTCTTGTCCGGGGGCCCGCTGGCAGGTCCGAACCCCAACTTGGCACTGGCTCAGCGGATCTGGTCACTGCAAGCTGCCGATTCAGAGCCGCCACAAGCCCGGCAGGTGCAATCAGAAAGCCAGATCAAAGCCGTGACGACCGCGACGAGTGGATGGGCCAGATGGCTCGCGGCAAAGAGCAAACGCTGCCGTGTGAGCGATGCATGCGATCCCTGCAGTCGGCCACATCAAATTGAGTCTTCAACCACATGCCCTGCTAATTGTCATCAGAATCCTGAGCACCTCGGCACGCAGGCACCAAGTTATATTCCTGAAGCTCTGGAGCACGACGCTGAGCAGGGCTCCGCGGATGCTCAGTTTGAGCTTGGGGCCTCCTGTGCTGCGGGGATGCTCGGAGTGAGGGACGAGGAGAGGGCTGTGCACTGGTACACTTTGGCAGCCGAACAGGGCTTGGCAAAAGCACAGTTCAGCTTAGGCCTTTGCTACAAGCAAGGCAGAGGGGTGGCACAAGATCCAGGGATGGCTCTGAAGTGGTTTACAAGGGCTGGCAATCAAGCCCATGCCGAAGCACAATTCCAAGTAGCTCTTTGCCATCTTCATGGAGAGGGGATGAAGAAAGTCGACGCTGCCAAAGCCGCGCGTTGGTTGAAGAAGGCCGCCAGCCGGGGTCACAGCAGAGCGCAGTTTGAGCTCGGGCTGTGCCACAGCAAAGGGCTCGGCGTGCCCCGCGAGGATTTCTTTGCATTTGTACAGTTCCGAGCAGCTGCACTTCAGGACCTCGAGGTTGCCGAGTATCAGCTGGCAGGCTGCTACCACCGTGGCATTGGGGTTGAGAAGGACATGGCTTTGGCCATAGACTGGTACACCAGAGCAGCTGAGCAGGGCCACAGTGGAGCTCAGTACGACATGGCCGTTTGCTATCTCACTGGTGACGGCGTAGTGGCCGATGTAGAGCTCGGCATGATGTGGATGCAGCGAGCTGCAGAGCGGGGATATGCGCAAGCTGCAGCTTTCCTGGAGGACTAGATCTCCCATAGCAGAAGTTGATGACGAGAACAGTCGCATTTCTGTCGCATTTGCCAGGTGCAAGGATGCGTGCGTAGTACCCATGACGATCGCGGCGGCTTTCAGCTGGGAGCGTTGAGAGGCTGCGGCTCGGAGTGAGTGTCTCATGCGCTTCCGCATTTTACTTCCTCAGCAAGTGCCAGGATGTCTGGCAGCAAGAATGAGCTCGTTTCGATTGTCAGCTTTAGCCCACCCACCCACCCACCTACCTCCCTGCCTGCCTGCCTGCCTGCCTGCCTGCCTTCCTGCCTGCCTAACCTACCTACCTGCCTACCTCCCTACCTCCGCCCACTTCCAGCCACCCTACCGACCCACTTGCCTACCTACCCACCTACCCACCTACCTAGCTACATGCATACATACATACATACATACATACGTACATGCATAGGTACATACATATATACATACAGGCATACATACATACATACATACATACAGACAGACAGACAGACAGACAGACAGACAGACAGACAGACAGACATACCTACGTACGTACGTACGTACGTACGTACGTCGTACATACATGCATGCATGCATGCATGCATGCATGCATACATGCATAATGCATAATGCATACATGCATACATGCATGCATGCATACGTGCATACATGCACACATGCATACATACATACACAACAGCGCTCCGCCATAATAAAGCGCACATGCACACACACTTATACATACATGTGCCTGCATACACACGTACATACATGGATGATTGCATGAATACATGCATGCATAGGTACATACAT
>CAJNDV010032609.1:0-21138 GCA_905221635.1 Symbiodinium sp. CCMP2456 | reverse complement strand
AACCCCTAAACCCTAAAACACTAAAGCCTTAAAATCCTAAAACCCTAAGCCCTAAAACCCTAAACCCTAAACCCTAAAACCCTAAAGCCCTAAAGCCCTAAAGCCCTAAGCTCTAAACCCCCAACCCTAAGCCCTAAAACCCAAACCCCAAACCCCCAAACCCCCTAAACTGAACCCAAAGCCCTAAACCCTAAACCCTAAACCCTAAGCCCTAAACCCCCTGACCCCTACATCTTCCACCCTTCGTGTCCCACTGTTTTGGGTTTGGGGAGTCCCCAACCACCCCCCCTGAATTTTCAGGGTTTAGGGTTTAAGGTTTAAGGGGAAGGTTAAGGGCGAAGGTTTAGGGTTTAGGGTTTAAGGTTTAGGGTCTTTAGGGGTTTAGGATTGAGGGTTGAGGGTCTAGGGTTTAGGTTTTCAGTCAACACGGGAGCCCCCGAATCCATAAACCTCGAAGTTCGATGACAACAACCCAAAACTCTCTAAGCCTTAACCCTAAACTTTACACACTAACCTCAAACCCTTAAACCCTAAACCCTGAACCCTAAACCCTCACTACTCTTAAGCCCTAAGCCCTGAAGTCCAGGCCCCAAGCCCTCATGAAAACGCAGCAGGCATCCTCCTTCGGATCGATGGGCTTCGCACGGCCCGATGCTCAAACTCAGGGAGTTGAGGGTTTAGGGTTTAGGGTTTAGGGGTTTAGGGTTTGGCAAGCTTTCCTCACTATCAGGGCCGATTGCGCTTCAGCTTTGATTGCTTATGGCGTCGGCTTTAGAACTATAGGGTTTAAGTAGGCTTTAGGCTGACCGGGCCGAGTTTTCGGCTGACAGCGGCTTTCATCAATATATATTAGCATATTATGCTGGCTTCGGGAGTTCTGAAACAGTCACGGATCTAGTCCAAAGCTCTTACATATCTCTCGACAAAAAACGTTAGGAAGGATGTGGGTGGTTCTCTTATTCACAGCCCCTTTTCTATATCGCAAAAACGGCAACAAAAAACACATCACTCTTATAATGAGAGCCTACAGGGACCCCCACTTCGAAACGCTGTCATACTGTTTGCAGGATTGAGGTTTAGGATTCATGTGTATGCGGTTTTGGATTTTCGGGTGTAAGTGTTGTGATTTCTGGGTTCAGTTTAGGGCAGCTGTTGCCAGAAAAGCGAAAATACACTTGCCCATCTCGCAGCCCAACAGCTTTCCGTCAAGATGTCTCGGTGTGATGCAAAGCCTTCAGGTTCAAAACCGACAAGTAGAATGTTATGTTGACATCATGTGCAACTCTCGCTTGCGCCTCAGCTTCAGAACGCTCGAATACAGACAAAGGAGTCGTACAAACATGGCGCTTCCGAAACGCAACAGGCGATTTCCGTCACTCCTATGCCGTACCCATTGATTGATACAGGTCCAGGGTTCAGGATTTATTCTTATGTGCTTAGGTGTTGGAGCAGGGTTTAAACCCTAAGCCCTAAACCCTAAATTAGTGTTTAGGTGTTGGAGCAGGGTTTAAGGGTTCCGGGGAAGTTTCCGCACCTTTTCGGCCGGTGCCTCATGGACCCTCTGGTACTGAAGCCCTGCAAGAAAATGCTGCGGAACCCTCCTAAGCCGTGCGAAGAATCTAGACATGGGAGGGGTTCTCGAAGTGAGGATCCCTAGAAATCTGCTTATCTTAGTCATTCCGAATTTTCTCGGCCACCGTCAAATCCTCAAACCCGAATCCCAAACTGGGTTTAGGGTTTAGGGTTTAACCCCCTTGATCCTAGACCTCTATAAACCCTAAACCTTAAACCTGAATCCTAAACCGGGCTTAGGGTTTAGGGTTTAACCCCTATAAACCCGAAACCTGAAACCCCACCGGCCTGACGATAATTCTCCTGCAGGTCTGCGACGAACACTGTCGACCGAACCAAAGCGGAAGAGGCAATATCCACGTGGATGTCAGGGTTGAGGGTTTAGGGTTTCGGGCGTCCCCAGGTTGTTCTTTAAGGGTTCGTTTTAGGGATCTACCAGGGTACTTAAACGATGGGGTTCAAGGTTTCGGGGATTTATGGTTTTCGGTCTGGGCTGAGGGTTGAGGGGTGATTTCTTTCCATCAGGTATATAAAGAAATAGAGTGTATTCAACCCGAAATATACCAACTCTGTTACACCTATTCGGGCCTGGTGTCATGTATGAACGTCCTGAGCATGCCACACTGGCAGCAAGTGCAAGGACCGCAACCCCAGGCTCCATCATTAGAGTTCAGACTACGGTGTAGTGTCCTAAACCCTAAACCCTAAACCCTAAACCCTAAACCCCACATGCCCTAAATCTCCAATGCCTGGCCCCTTAAGCGCCCAAACCCTGAACCCGAACACCACTAACCCTAAACCCTCAAACTCTTACATCCTCCTTGTCATGACGAGGCCGCACCTCATGGGGTGCCCCGCAACTGGCAGGTGGCTATGACAGATACTTGGGGATCTTTCGCGGCACATATGGCTTTAAGGCATGAAAGAGTCTTGTAAGATTTACATGGGTAGTTCTCTAAAGTAGGGTCTCTTTTCGGGTCCTTTCATAAGGTGCCGCACTATAATATTACAATATATTTGGGATTTAGAAAGGGGGCCCTAATTTTGAGAATTCCCCGCATAGGGCTTTTCGGGTTTGGCCTAGGCTTGAGGGTCGTAGGGTTAAGCGCATCAGTGCTGCTGGGCTTCATGGTTTCAGGGTACTGGGACTGTGCGGTTTGGGCATTGTGGTGTTTCCGATTTCCGGGATGACCGTTAGGATTTGTCTCAGAAGGTCGGAAGCGCAAGTCTAGGCCAAGCTTCTGTGGATGCGCTTGGCATGCATTCTTGCTGCTTCGTTTTTTGTCTAGCTGAAGCTCGCGCAATCAGAGTGCTTTGAGGGCTTTGTGGCCCAGGGGTAAGTGCCAGTGTTGAGAAGTTTGGAACAAACCCACAACCCTCAACCCTAAACCCCAGAACCCTAGACCCTAAACCTTCAAGAACAGGATGAATAGAAATTGTGAGATTTTCGCTTGGAACTACATCTTCAGTAGTTTCGAATTTGCATTACACGTCCCCCCCATCCCCCAGCCCAGACAGCTAGGAGCCCGCCAGCCCCAGCCCAAGCCCCCAGCCCTAGCCCACCAGGCCAGCCCAGCCCAGCCCAAAACGAAAGACTCAGCCCAGCTCAGCCACCCAGCCCAGCCCAGCCCAGCCCAGCCCAGCCCAGCCCAGCCCAGCCCAGCCCAGCCCAGCCCGTTCCCAAAAATCAAAAATGAAAGGCATAACAAAAAACGCTCAAAATCCCGGACCCAAACCCTATACAATTTCTACGAACTTTGAACCCAAAAGGCATGCATCTCGCATGCAGCCCAAAGGCGGTACTATTCAGTGGCTGATGGCTCGTCCTTAAACGTGAGAAGTCGCAGCACTGAGCCAACCCCAAAAAACCCTAAAGCCTTCAAAGCCCCTAAACTTTTTCCTAGACCCCTAACCCCTAAACCCTAAACCCCAAACCCTAAACCTAAAAACGCCAAGTCCCAGGATGCTTCAAAGCCCCACAGCGATTCCCAGGTGAATGTCCGAAAGCAGCTGAAGAAGGGCCTCAGCGGAAAGGACCGGCAGCTTGGGGTATGGGTCTAGGATTTAGGGTTTAGGGTTTAGGATTGGGAGTTTATGGTTTGGGGTTAGGGTGTAGGGCTTTGGGGAAGAAAGCCAACAGCCTTACGGCTTTATAGAATGAAGCATTAATGATTGGGATAAGGTTTGGGTGCAGAACATCGTTTATCTATGTGTGGGCTACAAAGGGAGAGTTCGATACAGGTTGATATTTCGAGATTTTGTGTTCAGGTTTGTCATTTGCGGTTTGAGGGGATTTAGGGTATAGGGTTTAGGGTTTAGGAGGTCCCCGAGCATGCCAGAGAAAATCTTCAGAGATGTGTCCATGCTTAAAAGCCTCGAGACTGCTGCAGGCATCCTGCAGGCACAGCATGAAGCGTTCCGGGTGTCGGGTGTAGAGCTTCGCGAATTTGAGGCTGCACGTCCAAGACCGAAGGGTTCTGCGAACCATGCATGATGATGCTGGCGAAGATTGCGAGTCATATGATGATGGTGATGATGATGATGATGATCGTGCTAATGGTGATGGCGTCGGAGTACTACGGATACTGTTCCTGATTCTGACTTGTCATGACTTGCCCCTTTCACGATTCCTAGTCGTAACATGTCAGCCATGATTATGTCTTGTCCTGTATTTCAACCATAAAGATCCTTCGGGGGGTAGGGGACTATACTCCTTTGAATAGGCCTTGTTGGGTCCATACTACCGGTATTAAGGCCCCCTACCCCTTTGAACACGCCGATTCTGTTGTGAACGTGTCTGGGCTCTAGGGCCTGGGGGCCTGGGGGATTTAGTGTTTAGGGTTTAGGGTTTAGGGTTTAGGGTTGAGGGTTTAGGGTTTAGGGTTTAGGGTTTAGGGTCTGGATGCGGCAGAATCGATGGAGGCAATGTCATGGTTTGGAGCGCGAGCCAGCTTGGCGAAGAAACTCATAAGAGCTCTTATTCCGGTCATGAGTCTTTTGAGATACTTCTGATGATACAAATCATTAAGGACCCTAGACTATGGGAATTATGGTATATAGTTCATTATGGGTAGTGCAGGATTTATATCATCAACCGTATTTCTGACGTCTGAACCAACATGAACCAGGCCCGTGCACCCAGGCCAAGCGACGAAAAGACTTCCTTCCCTAAACGTTGAATGAGTCCTCCTTCCAGATTCCGAGCATTTTCAGAACAATAAACTCTACAGCCGGTCTGCCTGCCAGACCCGCAACCCCGGCAACCCCTAAACCCCCAAGCCTAGACCCGAAAGATGAACGAAAGGACACCCGGATGACAAAGATCCAGAAGCGATTGGACCAACTGAAGAAGGAGGCTGGACTTCGCACGTAGGTTTACAGGCTTTACGTTGGGTTTAGGGCTTGGCTGGAGAGAAGTTGTGTTGCGCCATGGATTGTAAGTACTTTCATAAGGCTTGGTGGGGATTCAATGGGAGAGAAGCTTGAAGATTCAGGGCTGTGGTGTTGTTGCAGTAGCCTTGGGAACGTGGCGTTTCACTTTCGGGCTACAGGGCTTTAAGGTTTTGAGGCATGGGGTTGTAGGGTGTACCCTAAACCCTAAATTTCCTAAATCCTATACTAGGTTCCCCAGTACCCCCGTAATAGTAAGGGTACCTGTTCCGTTCAAGGGCTTACACCCCAAACCCTAAACCCTACACCCCAAACCTTAAACCCCAAACCCCAAACCCTAAACCCTAAACCCTAAACCCTACACCCCAAACCCCAAACCCTAAACCCTAAACCCTAAACTGTACCGTTCAGGGGCTTAGGTTTAAGGCTTAGGATCTTCGAGTTCGCGAAGCTTCGGAACCCCGCCCCGGAAGCCTCAGCCAAGAGCCTTCGCAGCCCGTGTGGAGGCCGGCAATCGGTTTAGGGTTTATAGGGTTTAGGTTTAGGGTTGAGGGTTTAGGGTTTAAGGGTTTAGGGTTTAGGGCTATATATATATATACAAGATAATATACAATATGCATAATACGTAGTATGTTAAAAAAGTAGGAAATATTTTAGTAAGTAATATCCACACCATGCAATATACCGTAGGCCATATATTCCCTAAGATAAGCGCAAGAAGAGTCACTGTAATGGCAAGGGCTGTGTTACTCACAACGTAAGTGTTACTACTGCCGACAATGTGCACAATGCTTGCGAGGTGAGGTAAAGTCATACAGGAGGGAAGTCATAACAACACTATGTACTTAATCCCTAAACCGCGAAAATCCAAAGCCCCAAGCACTGACTGGCAGCTGTTGGAGGTCGGCGGCGAGTGATGCCTCTGAGGCCCTCGATAGCAGAGCCACGGCTCTTTTCGGCGCTCGCGATTTGCTTCCGGGTGTCGGGTTCAGGGCCTTAGTGTCGGGGATTCTGCAATTAACTATGGGGTAATGTAAGGACCTTATTAATTGGAATAGGGTTTGGGGGTATTCTGGTATACTATACTGTATAAATTATGCTGTAACTATAATCATTCAAGCTACGGCTATGTGGGTAGTTCTGCAAATGAGGGTCCCTTTTTGGGTCCCCATGTGTTATTGAAGGTTCATTGAGGGTTTAGCGACTCCTAAGAATGGTGTCTTGTCTCACCTTCGCCATGTACAGACCCAAGTGCAGTTTCACAAGCATGCAGAAGAATGTCTTTATTCTGAAATAAAATGGCGCGGACAGGTATTTATTATGATAAGTATATATATATATATATATATGATCTATATTATCTTAATGAAATTGATCAGAAGAAATTTCATGATATAGATTTTAGATAGAACAAGATTTCGATGTAGTGACCTCTGAAGATGTTTACAATTGTAATGGGGTTCATTCAGAGTTTAGTGGTTTTGGCGGGTGTGGGCTTTGGGCCGCTGTGGTTTCTGCAATTATGCCGTGTTTCTCTGACTGTCTCCGGCCTGAGGGCCTCAGGGGTAGGTTTAGGGTGTAGGGTCGCAGTAGAAGGTTTAGGGTTCAAGGTTAGGGTCACAGTTTAGGGTTTAAGGTCACAGTTTAGGTCAGGATTGGGGGTTTCTCCGGCCTTAGGGATGTCATGGCTTCTGATTTCGTGGACGTGCGTGGGTGAGGTACTCAAACCTGGCTGTGAAATCCCTCGGTGCCTTTAAGGGTCTTTAGAGTTTGCAGTCGTAGGGTCCTAGGATTGGGGGATTT
Source organism: Symbiodinium sp. CCMP2456 (assembly GCA_905221635.1). Classification (NCBI taxonomy): domain Eukaryota; class Dinophyceae; order Suessiales; family Symbiodiniaceae; genus Symbiodinium; species Symbiodinium sp. CCMP2456. The sequence goes on along the minus strand of CAJNDV010032609.1, from coordinate 14,373 downwards.
CAGGACACGGGATCGCGAGATCTGCAAAAAGGGAAGCAGTCGGAATGGGGCATACCTCGAAATCCTTTGAGCCCAACACCCGCCGAGACCCTAACCCTTTCCACTCTGAATATTCTTTGAAACCACATTTTTTGGCAGGATTAAGCCCGCTATACCTTCGCCCTATCTGAGGGGGCTAAGCAGTCGTTGAAAGTTAAAGCTCCCGCAATTATTGCGAATTATGGTGTTCTTGGAGCCTATATCATGAAATATATATCTATATTTCTTATTATAATCTTGAAATTTGAAAAATTTGGCATTATGATATTTTAGATAACGAGAAATAGATTATCGATATATAAATGATATTTCATTCCAGATTTAGAGAGTATTTGAAATTTTCTAATATTTCAATATTTTTCCTCAGTATTTCTTATAATAATTATATAAAAATTATATATATATATATGAGTGTTGATTAATATTGTTGTTTCTGGAAATGGTTTCTTCATGGATTCTTGTTTTCCTTTCGCGGGACTTTCGCTCTCACTTTCGCGGAATATATTTAGTAGTAAATATTACTACTAGTACGAGGAGTAGTAGTCGTAGTCGTAGTAGTAGTAGTAGTAGTCGTAGTAGTAGTAGTAGTAGAAGTAGAAGTAGAGGTAGAAGTAGAAGTAGAAGTAGAAGGAGAAGTGGAAGTCGAAGTAGTAGTAGTAGTAGTAGCGGTAATAGTAGTAGTAATAGTAGTAGTAGTAGTAGCAATAGCCGGACTATAAAAGCCGACTCTAAGTCGTGGGCCATGACATAAACTATGATTTTTAGACGGTAAGGTTTCTTTCATAATGTCTTTCGCGTAATTTTATCGGGTCTTTCGTGCTTAACTTACTATGATTTCGCAAAAATATATCTTCTGATCGTCGGAAAAATTAATCTTTGCAATGGAGAGACTTTTAAATAAAGGGTACGATTAACCCAATTCCCTTACCACCTCCTATAATTTGTGGATTGGCAGCCGATCGATCTGACTTTGGGTATATTGCATCGCGGCATGAAGGGACAACGAATTTGCGACTTGTCCGCCTGCGGATTTATACAGTATATTCTTTATAAATCCTATATACCTCAAATTTATTATATAACAACTTTCGTGGATTATAATTTTCTTTTCGCGGACACTCTATTTCATATATTAAAATTATTTTATATAAATCCCATATACGGACCTTTAGATTAATGCTCATATATATATATATGTGTGTGTATGTATGTATGTATGTATGTATGTATGTATGTATGTATGTATGTATGTATGTATGTATCCTACCCCCTATACCTTTTTTACCTCTATACACACATAACCAAATATATATCTACATTTGCATTATACATACCTACTTGTACTAATTTCTCAAAGTTACTCAGTCCCATGATCCCTCACCCCACTCCCTGTCATTCCGGCCAAGATTGTGCCACGGCTCGGCAACCGTCACAGCCCGCCAGCGCTGTGCTTCGCAGAAACCCTCCGAGACAGGCAAATTGGCCAGGCACTTGAGCAGCGCCGTCATCACCTGGCTACGAGGGCTGGGCAGACTTGGCTGTAGGATACTTTGACAATCTGCAACCGTACCAAAAATCCTTCCAAGATTCTGCTGCTTCTTCCCTGCTCTGCGCAGACTGGTCAGGTAGCGAAGGTGGGAGCATGAGGATTGTCGAAGCCTGCGGTTCGAAAGCGGGATCGCGCTTGGCCCCAAAGAGTTTGAGCTAGCCTAGAATGGCCTCACGTTCCCACAGCAGCACATGCGACAGAAACTCCTCTTCACTGGAAGCCGAACACGGCAGCCACCTGTCGCAGACACGATCGCGAAACTCAGTACGGCCACCTTTGGCGAAGCCTGGTGGGGCCTCCTCCTATGTCATGCCCCCATGCTTATCCGTGCTCGCGCTGCACCGCGGTTAGATGGCATGCGCAGCAACGCTGATGGCCTGATGCCGTTGCGCCCATCACGGTCCCGCGGTCGCGGATGACGACCGCAACTGTAGATAGCATCGGCCGGCAGACCTGCTGCGCCAATGTGATCGGCAATGCCAAGCGGCGGCTGCAAGGAGCATAGCACGACTCTGGGGAAGGGTTTCCACAACTCAGCTCCATGTGTCTCCAAGAACTCTGCGAGACAGCTGTGCTCAGGTCGCCGACGTCTTCTCCGAGACAAGGACAGGCCCTGTCTTCGATGAGTTGACAAGTCACTTGCACCAAGGGGATCGGAAACCATTGCCCGCCGAATCCTCCTCTTTGCGAGGTGTGCTGACAGCCAGATGTCGTTGTGGTCGCTGCAGGCGGAGCTTCGACTGGGCTGCCTCAAGCCATCCAGCATTTGCCTCTGCAGCAAAAGCCCAAGGAAGTGGCAGAGGATGGGCCCTGCGGGCCCTTCTTCGGCGCTTCTTCGCAAATTCCGGGCCAGGGCCGGACCAGCCACCTGAGAGGCCTTGCCAAAGTCTCTGTCACTCAAAGCCAGCCAGCCATGGGCACCGACGGCGGCACCGGGAGTTCCAGCAGCAAAGCGGAGTAGGTTCGTTATGAGTTCTGGGTGATAGCCTGGGTTGTAGTTTTGGGGCCCTGAAAAGTATGTATGAATAGGTACCTCTCTAGAAACCATAAGGGAACTGTTAAAGTTTCCCAAATTGCCACCTAGTAGCTGTGATCATCATCCACGGCAAGAATCCAGGCGCTCGGGTCTCGAACCAGCTTCGCAGCTGCAAGCAAGCCAGTTCCGGGTCCGAAATCCGTGCACCGAAGAACCTTTAGTCGCCTCCACCGCCGCTTCAGAAGTACCAGCCATGGCGGAAGAGCAGCCGGATACCTCACAAGTTACATGTGCGACCCCCAACGGAAACCCCAAGCGTCTGGAGTTGCAGCCCTGTCCAATGCAAAGGCAGTGGCACGAACAGGTCGTCTCGAAAGTCTGCCGAGGTGCGCGGCCGCGCCGCCACCGCGTCGCCACGGACCCCGCGGGACAGCTAGGAGCACTTGCATGGGAGCTTGCTGCTTCAAGAGCGACATGAGGCACGACTTCAGCTCACGGCCGGATCGCAACCTTGGTGTCACAACCTTTTCCAAGCTTACTGTCGCATTGTGTCGCCTGTGACACAAGGCAAACAGGTGAATCAAGATGAGTCGAGCCATGAGTCCGCGAGGGTGTGGTGGACAGGGCAGCATAGACCTCCAGCTTTTTGCCCGATGCTATGCCCATGAGTCGCCATCCAGGTGATGCCGCTGAGGTAATGCCAGCCCTCAATGCAGAATACAGGGTTCTGGCACATGCGATTCGATGGCTTCGAAACGGAGGCACTATTATTATTATTATTATTATTATTATTTATTATTATTATTATTTTTTTTATTATTATTACTATTACTATTACTATTACTATTACTATTACTATTACTATTATTATTACTATTATTATTATTATACTACGGCAACCTTGTTGCGGAATGGTTGGGAGGCCGCCAGCCCGCGGATGCAGCGTTCCTGTCGTTTCCAGCGATATACAACATGGGAGTTTCCGAGAATAGGGGACCCTAATATAGTACCCTAAATAGTAGGATCCTTATTATAAGGACCCCCCAAAATAAGGTACCCCGAATTTTCGGAAACTCCCACATGCTATACTTGGAGGATCATGGGACTTAGTAAGTAAGGTTCTAACTACCTTAATTGGGGTTATAGCTACTTATAAGTACAGTTACCTTACTTATAACTTGTAACCCTAGTTATTAAGTCCCATGATCCTCCAAGTACAACATGCCGTGAAAGCTCCCGGCGGCCTGACAAGAGGGGCAGCCAATCCAGGACTTCTCTGCCCATGCCGCCACGAGGCCATGGCTCGGGGAGGCGATGCCCTCTCCACCATGGCCAAAGCTTCCCAATCCTCTTTGGGACAGCAAAAGTTAGCACATGGTCTCGGCTGGGCAACCTTGTCTATGCGGATTAGTTTTTGTTTGCCGAAGGCGCCCAAGTTAGCACATATGGCCTCGGCTGTGCGAACCTTCTGTGCGACACACATATGTCCTATCTTGAAGGTACACCCGTGCCGGCGCACGAATGTTTTCGGGGCCTTGGGATCTGTGGGGCAACAACACAACATGATTGAGACAGGTGCCAACCACCAGGAAAAACGGCTGTGATCCCAATGGAGCTGGCACAGCCCAGCGCAATGTCTTTGCGAGCGAGGGAACAACGACATAAACAATCATCACTTCACCATGAACGAACCATTCAAAAGGCCGTGCAACATTGGCATGCACAACAAATTGTCAAATGTGCTACATCGTCTAAGGACGTGCCGTGACGAGTTGCGGTCCTCCCAGACCCAGGAATTGACTTGATCTGACTTGACCCATGATGTCCAAAAGCCCCCCTCCACACCAAAGACTCTGCAAACCACGCGCATGTTCCATCGCTAGCTGCAGCTGCGCCTTCTCACACGAACCAATGGCTGCACTGCACACCACGGCATTCAGCGGAAGGCTGCGACGGGCAAAAAGAGTGAGAAGGAGGAGGCCCCGCTGCCAGCAGAAGGCTCGCTCGCAGGCGGACACGGCCGCGCCAAGGGAAACAACATCCTCACTGTGCAGCCGAAAGACCTATGGCCTAGGCCTAGCCTTTGAACCGATGTACCCACCTGTCACATCAGCTTTCAACACCAAGAGCACCCCCGTCTTGCACTATGGAAAATGATTCAAAACATATGGCACGGCATACAGCTGATGGTATGTGTTTCTACTGTAATGTACACAAAAACACCTGACCAACATCCCCTAAACCCTAAACCCTTTTGCACCGACGTTAACAAACCCTAAACCTCAGAATGCAATGCGAGCGGCTGCACGTCTGCGCTGGAGAAACCCGGAAGCCGCCGAAGCCGCGAGGCTCCAGGCGCCCGCCTTGCCCAGGGCGCCTGAGGGTCGCAAAAGGAGCCCGAGGGGGGTTTAGGGTTTAGGGTTTAGGGTTCCTTTAAAGGGTTCCTTTAAGGGTACCTATGGGGTTCCTGTAAGGGTACTATGAGGTTCCTTAGGAACCCTTAAGGCTGTGGCCCTACTTGTAACCAGTAGACTTACAAAGTCCAACATTCCTTTAACTCTTGAATCAAGACATGGGAAGTGTCTACCAAGCTGTGCAAGTGGCTTATGATGGTGTTGTCGGATGCTGCGTCCGTTTGCAGCATGACAGGTGCAAATCGGCGTAGGAGGGAAAGGGCACCGGTCCAACGCATGGCTCCTTCCATGGAGTCCAGAGCTGTGTTGAGCGTGATGATCTCTATCCTTAGCTCCCGCACAGAGAAACTGTGATCCGATGTGCGAGGCACAAGCAACCCGATCAGCTATCCTCCCAATCGCTGTTGGCTCTTTACTGAGGACCCGTCTGCAGGGTCCTCTGGCGCGACAAATTCAAATGCTGCACTGCCAATCCCCAGTCTCCGGAGGCCTTGATCGCTGTCCCGGAGCTGACGACGTCTAATTCAAGCCCGTGTCCCAGGGCGGTGTACCAAAATGCCAGCGCAAGCCTCCAAAGCTGAGCTTGGCTGCAACAATTGAGGACTGCATTCTGTGCCACTGTGCTCACTCGGAGTGCACTTAACCGGAGCTCGGACAGTAAGTGAGTGGATCGTGTCCATCTTTGATCTTTACCGCACGCAGCTGTGGCCGCTCCGAACACGATCGTGTTCGCTTCGATGAGGGAGTGCCGTAGATTTTGCAGGAGCTGAGACGCACGAACCCAGCGTGCTGCACATGCATGCACGGCGGACCCATAGATGGCCAAGTTATCTTGCAAGCTGTCCTGTCTTACCGCACCAAGGGCATGCATAGCCCAGTGCCATTGACCACTCTCAGCAAAACCATTGGTGACGACATTGACCGTCACAGGCGTGAGCTTTAATCCGACGCGCTGAAACGCCATTAACTGGTTGGCCATGGCCTGCCAACGTGCGTGTCGTCCACGCGCCACGTGCAGTAGCGAGTTGCAGGTGATGATGTCCACTTGAAGGTATTGCCAGGCCATGGCAGTAATTCCTTGCAGGCCAATCTTCCATTCACTCGTCGCCGCAGACAGCGAAGAGCTGTACATTATCACATCGGCTCGCAGTGAAGGGTGCCGTAGCTGCAGAATGCCCAGGGCTTGCATCCACTTCCTGCAACCACAGCAGGCCGTGAGACTTTCCGTGCAAGTGACCTTCGAGGTCTGCAGGGACCTTCTGCAAAGGGCGCTTGTCTCAAGGAATGCTCGCCGCCAGTCCAAGCCTTTGCTCTGGCCATGAATCACCGTGTTCCAGGTCGTTGTGTCCGGTTGGAGCTCCATAGCAGACATCAACACCAAGGCTCTCCGCCACTGAGAGCTCCTGGCAAGGTCTAATTAAGTTTGGGATTTCCTGCCGGCTGAAACCGAGCCGCTCAGGATGCTGGCATTTGACTGTGTTCAGTCCTTGAGCATGCTGCCAGAACTGTCGTGACTGCGATGATGTCCACCTCGATAAGCTCGCCCCGCATGAGCTCCAGCACAACGCACGCACAGCGCCATCTTTCCGTACTCGCACACAGCCGAAGCGCTGCATTCAGAGAAAATTTGTCTAAACGAAGGAGAGAAGAGACGTCTGCTGGCAAGTCCATGCTTGTTGTCTGCAAGCTTGCAGGGTGTCAGCGATGCCTCATTTCGAGGCTCCATCGCACCTCCCTGACTCTGCTATCTGCTATTGGAGCATCTGCCACCATGCTCCGCCACTGCCCCGGCTTCAGCCATCGCTGTCGAGGAGGCGGGCAGAACTGTATCAGCGAATCTAACGACGGAGACAGGAGCAGTGTGAGCATGTCAACGTGCTGTGATGTGCTGTGCGGGCATGTTCCAGATTGGTCGCCTTTAGCTTGTTTTGCTTGCTTCCATGCCCGGTTCGCAGTGCGAGGGCTGCAGTGAAACAGTGAAACGCTCCCCTGTTTTGAGAGGCATCGGCCCTTGCCAAAGCTGCACACTTCGTTGATGCCATCGCCGCATTGGTGCCGCTAGTAGTGTTGCCCTTCCACCTTAGACTGTGGTTAGGGATATTGCCCGCGGAAACGAATGCCAGGTGTAGCCTACAGCTCACAACCTGTATGCCTCAGGTAAGCAGCGAAATGAGCAGGGACCCAGTTGTCGACGGGGCTGGGAAAGCTGCCCACATGCCTTACGGATCTGAAACAGGGCCTGCTGAAGCTACACTTGCCACGACATGGCTTTGTGCATAAAAGCCATGCACTCACCGCTCCGGCTCCTTGCGGCTGCAGACTCTGCAAGGGCTTTTGGGCTTGTGGCTAAGGTTTCGTTAAGGCCTCCGGCCAGGCAGGAATGGCTACACAACAGAAGGCAACATCCTCTGCCCCATAGCATGGCAATTCCTCGATACGTCTTCATACCCTGTCTTGTTGTGACAAAACCTCCGCGTCCCACTTCTGAACAGAGGCAGCACTGACAACAGAGACTTGCGGCTGGGTTGCCCGTACCACATACCAAAGCTGGTGCTTGCCTCAGTCTAGGTTTCAATTTCTGTTGGTGAACTCGAACCTCACCCCGGCAATGTACAGCGAAGCACACGAAGCATCACAACATATCACAAAAACTCGGGACTGCTGCAGCTGAAGACTTCTGTGTTGACTTGGTCGCAATGGCTGGCAAAGAAGCCGACTTCCTCGGGCTCAAGCGCTTCTTTTCCACGGGCGCTCACAGCGAGAATCCGGGGGAACCAAAAGAATATCTCGGCCAAGGCACTCCAGGATGTGACCGCCGTGGAAAGGGTTGAACCTGGGCTGAAATCAGCTGCAAGAGATATGTAGCCGTAACCCAGTAAAGAGCTGACGAGACTCTTCCGGGGGACGTGGCCGCAGTAGTCCTGAAGGTGCTTTGGTCCAGGAAATCTCCGGTGAGCATCCTGAGCCAAACTTCAGTGCAGAGGGGTCACCTTTCAGTCAGAGGGGTCTCGACAGCTCTGTAGGGTTTCTTGCTCAGTTGAATTCCTGCTGTGGGTGGGTAGCCACTCCGGGGTTTTCAAACACCGACCTGCTCAACTGAAACCACCAATTCCTCCTAACGGGTGGGAACTTCAATGAAAGCATGCTCCGGCAGCAGCAGCAGTGCTGGTCAGCTGGGCGATGCCCGACAAAAAACAATCAAGCGATTGCTGCTGCAACTGTCAAGAACACGGGTGCGCAAAAGAACTGCACGACGCAAGATATTGAGGGAACATGTCACAGTACAGGGTCCGTGTTCTTTTGAAAAAGCCGAAAAAGAGCAGCAAACCAGTCGCAAGGAACTGGCAAATATTCAGAAACCGGAGCGTTGGAAGGAGATTTTCAGAAAGCGTCGCAAGCCTGTCGAAATGGGCTGGAACAGCCAGAAACAGCAGCAAGCCCTTTGAAAGAGACTGGACTACTTGACGGAGAGGAGGCTCTGATGAAGAGGAGCAAACCAATCGAAAGGGGCTAGAACAACCAGAAGCAAGAGCAAACCATAGGACAGAGACTTGGACGTTTGACAAAGGAGAGATTCGACAAAAAAACGCAAACCTATCGGAAGTGACCAGAAAATGCAGAAACAGGAGCAAGCCGCTCGAAAGAGGCTAGACATTTTGACAAAAAGAAAACACAATGAGTGTAAACCAGTCGAAAGGGACTTAGCTAGAATAACATCCAGAAACAACAGCAAACCTCTCGAAAGCGAACGGAGAATTTGTGACAAAAAGGATAATATTAGCAACAGGAGCAAGCCCCCTTCGAGCAGTTCGCTCTGCCTTGTCCAATTATCCTCTGTGTCCAGCCGCTAGTATCTTTAGAGCGGTGTGTTGATATCTCGGGCTGTTCTAATTGGTCTGTTCCCATTTCCCAAAATCTCCTCTTTGTCTAATTCTCTAGTCTCTTTCTAGCGGTTAGGGCTTGCTCAGCTTTCTCAAGTTCCCCTCTGCGACGCATTCTGTACGGTCAGTGCAGGGGTTTGCTCCTGTTTCTGGATGTTCTGGTGCGTTCCATGTTCTCAATTTCTCGTCTTTGTCTCTTTCGAGCCGTTTGCTCCTTTTTTTCTGGCAGCTCTAGGCCCTTTCACTGGTTTGCTCCTCTTTCTGAGTTTCTCCTCGGCGCAAAATTCCCTAGTCTCGTTGAGGTCGTTCGGTCATGTTCGATGGGTTTGCCCCTTTCTCAAAATCTACTGTTTGTCAGATTATCTGGTCTCGTTTTCGCGCGGCTTCCTCTTGTTCCTGGATGTTCTAGTCCCTTTCGACTGGAGTGCCCCTCTTTCCTTCGTTCTCCTATTTGTCCAATTCGCAAGTATCTTTCGATTTGTTAGCTCCTGTTTCTGGATGGTCTAGTCCCTTTTGGCCCGTTTGCTCCTCCTTCCTCAAACTTTCCTCTTTGTCAAACTCTCTACTCTCTTTCGAACGGCTCTTTCAGCCCCTTCCACTGGCTTGCACCCATGTACTACTTGGAGGATCATGGGACTTAGGAAGTAAGGTTATAACTACCTTAATTGGGGTTACAATTACTTATAAGTATAATTACCTTATTCATAACCCCAGTTACTAAGTCCCATGATCCTCCAAGTAGCCCCTGTCGACTGGTTTGCTCCTGTTTCTCAAAGTCTCTTCTTGCTCAGATTCTTTCGTCTCTTCTCCTCGTTTGAGCTCCACTTTCTCAAATTATCCTCTTTGTCAGGTTTTGGGGTCTGCTAAATATACAAACTATTTGCTCCTGTGTCTGAGTTTCTAGTCCCTTTCGACTGGTTTGCTCCAGTTCCTCAAGTCAAGTGTTCTCTTGCATCTGGTGTTGCACCGTTTTTTCGCACAGTATGCTCATGTTTCTGGCAGTTCTGGAGCCTGGTCGCCCTCGACAGGTGTGCTCCTCGTTCTCACATTCTCCTCTTTGTCACATTCCCTAGTCTCGTTTGAGCGGTTTGCTCCTGTTTCTGAATGTTCTAGTCCCTTTCGGCTGATGAGCTCCTCTTTCTCAAACTCTCCTCGGAGTCAGGTTCGCTATTCTCTTTCCCGGATGTCCTCGTCCCGTTTGACTGGACTATTTCTTCTTCCACAGGGGCAAAGGAACGTGTTAGGCCCCCTGGCCGCATGGGCACCCCCAGTGTTTGTTGGGCACACGGACCAGGTGTGAAAAGTGCGCGGGATTGTCCCCCTTGCGACTATTTCTCTCGCTTTTTCTCTTTGTCAAACTCTCTAGTCTCTGTCGCGCGGCTTGCTGCTGTGTCTCAAAGTTCTAGTCCCTTTCGACTGGTTTGCTCGCGTTTCCAACATTCTTCTCTTTCACAAATTCTCTAGTCACGTTCGAACAACGTGCCCCTGTTTCTCTATGCTCTAATTCCTTTCAACTGGTCTGCGCCTGCTACTCTAATTCTCCTCATTCCCCTCTATGTCGGACTGTTTGCTGCTGTTTCTGATGACCCTCTGTCGCACGTTATGCCTTTTTCACTGTCCCTATAGTATCTTTCGCACTGTTTGCTTTTCTTCTGTTTATGGATGGTCAAGCCCAGTGCGGAATCTTTGCTCTTTCTCTCAAATTCGCCTCGTTGTCAAGTTCTCTGGTCTCTTTCGAGCAGTTTGCTCCTGTTTCCGACAAGGCCAATCCCTTTCGACGATGTTTCTCTTTGCAACAATTCTCTATTCTGTTTCAAGCGGCTTGCTCCTGTTCCGGACGTTCTGGTCTCTTTCGACAGCCGGTTTGCCCCTTTTTTCTCAATTTCTCCTCTGCATCAGATCCGCTAGTCTCTTTCGAGCTGTTTGCCCATGTTTCTGGTTGTCCTAGTTTTCTTTCGACTGGTTTGGTGCTCTTTCTCAAAATGCTCTAGCCTGTTTGAAGCGGTTTGTATTTGCGGTGGTGCAGTGTAGTCCGTCCGTCTTCGACGACATCGATGACAAGCGGTGTGGATTTTCTTAAGTGATGCTGATGATAGCGACGGTATCAGGGTGAAAAAAAGAGGCTCCCAAAGGCCGCGCCTGAAGTGGCTTGGGCGACTTCTTCTTTGTCCAGGTCAGGTCGGGGAAGGAGGACACACAGCGCATAGCCTTGGCTCTGGATCTCAGCAGTGCTTCCACGAGACGGCGACCGCTGCTTCTACTACGGCCTCAACCACATTGGAGTGGGCAGATATTCACACATCTCACTAAACTGCTGAAGTCCATGCAAGTTGTGCTTTTGCAAGGCATGCCGACCCTCAGTCGGAGGAAGTCAGCTCAGGTTTCAAGTGCACAGCGTGTTGCTGGTATACACTGATCACTAACCATTAAGCTCAAGAGAGACCCCACAGTTGAAGCAAAGTCTTGAAATGCGCTTCGGCGTCTGGTCCCCAAACGGCGAGGCCCAACTTTTCACAATCTGGACCCCCAACCCCCCACCCCCTGCTTCAAGCAAGTCACGCACTCATCCTGCCGCTGCATCCTCTGCAGCGTTCGCGCAGGGAATGTCCTCGTCAAGCCCCAAACTTGCTCAAAAAGGCCCGTGGATCTTGGCTGTTGCACCTGTGCCGGGCACCCCGGGTTGAAGGTCCCAAGGATTCAAGGTTCCAACGCTCAGGCAGCGCAAAGACGGAACTCTAGGTCCTAGGCTTCGAACAGTTTCTTCGGCCCTTGAAGATTTTCTTCCTGAAGCTCGAGCAACTCCAGCCTTTCGAGGAGCCAAGAAGAACCACCGCCCTTGTGTAGCTTTGCTCATTCGCTCCTTCTGGCCTCTGTAGCTAGCCCCCTTTAGGCTTTAGGGAAACTTTAGGGTTTAGGGTTCAGAAATCTCTTGAACCTCCCAGACCCAGAACAACGCCCCTGTCTGTGCGAGTTGCGGCGGAGGTGGGGCCATGGCGCTGCGAGGGAGGCCTCTCGCAAGGACGAGACACTGTATGTTCGCAGCCAAATCATCGAGCTGAAGTTGACACAACTAGAAAGCAAGAGGAGTTTGGGATTTGCCTTTGGCTGTCGTTTGGTGCTCTTGCCGTCTCTTCCCGTGCCTGGTGCACGCAGGTGAACTGCGGGGCACGGAGAGCTGCGGGCCGGGAGGGGTAGCGATCTTGAGCCAAAGGATACCCAGAGATTTCAGGCACACCAAAAACATCTCGGGAGAACGACGAATCTGTGCACCTTGCGCGAAAAAGAGAGGTGTTTGGCCGTGTCGGTCGGTAGCATCAACCTGCAGTTTGTCGAGAGTCCACAGCATGCAGAACCGTCTTCCCTACTCAGTCCTACTAAACAAAGTTGAAGTGGCAGAAGCTGAGAACAACACATCTGCCCTCGCAGATAGAAGTACCTTGCAAAGCTCCGCATTCCTCAGCTGCCAGTGCATGGCGCAATGGCAAACCGCAAGAAACACAGCTTAGGGCACAGGAAACTGCTTCGGGCTCCTTCCCACGACTTGATGCACCCTTTGCTGGACGTCTCAGGCTCCATCCCGTCAAAAGCGGCAATGTGCAGAGCAGTGACCTGCGTTCAGGCTGCGTCGGTCCGGCAGGATGCCAATCGCCCAAACATCCACGAAGAAACACAAAGTACAGAACTGCATCGGCCATAGAAGGCCTTCACAGCTTTACAAGGTACCGCAGTGCAACAACACTTTTGAAGTAATGAACAGAAGCTGGACATCTGCGAGCTAGCGCGGCCTCCAACGGAACACTCTCTGAGGCGCCGGCGCCTTTGGCATCTGAGTCATTAACGCTGGCCTTTGCTCTGAGCAAAAGCCGTGCCTGCAGCCAAGGCAAACTGCTAAGCGCGCCCCTTTGGGGGAGACCAGGAGGCGCTAGCAAAGCGCTTGGGAATTCCCACTCTTGAGTTTGTCAAGTGGAACAAACGAGGCCACGTCGTGGCACAATGTCAGATACCGAGTGGTGGACCAGGTCGGGGCGGCCCGCGCGCGCTACGGCAGACACGGGTCCACCAGACCTGTCGCTCCAAGTTGAAGTCCAAACTTTCAGGAATATGATTACTATGATTCCAAATATTCCTATTACTACTATTATTACGATTATTTCTATTAGTACTATTATTACTATTATTACTATTACAGTGATTATTACAGGGTTTGCAGGGGTGCAGAGAGACCAGGCCACAGGGTCCGGGCTGCCTCTTCTTCACACTTCTGACTGTCTAGTACCTTTATTAAGCGATTCATCCTCCTTACCCTAACCTACCGAAACCTACTTTTTTGTAGGGTCCCTATATATTAGGGTGTATAATAGGAACCTACAAAAAAGTAGGTTTTGGTAGGTTAAGGTAGAGCAGTACAACGAAGGCCAGCCTGAAGAAGGAGCAAGAAACATGTTGGCGCAAAGGGGACACATCCGAATTAAGGGCCTCTTGAGATTTCCTTCGGTTCGGGGCAAGAAGGCATAGTTTGTGGCCGGCACCCAACAGCAAACCGCACATTCGTTTGCAGCGGAATTCCAGCGGATATCGTCATAAATGTCACCGTGCCATTCATCATAGTTAGCACTGGCAAGTCGACGAGTTGGCGATCAGCCTGCAAGCCCTTCTGGGATTCAGCGGCTTACAAAACAGGAAGCATCTAACTGTCAGCACACCGAGTGCGGTGCCCAGCCCACGTATTGAGCGGATCGGGCGAGGCCTATGCGGCCGGCAAGGGACATATGGCACCGCTACGACTGCAGCGCCATGATGCGACAATGGGCACAACCAGCATCATTTGCAGCCGCACTCGACAACTTCGGGTCGGGAAAGACATCTGCAGTTGTCGGGGCGGGGCGAATTGCCATTAGTCACTCTTCTCGTTAGCAGCATCAGCATTTAGGAGCAGCAGCAAGAAAAAGCAAAGGCAGGCTTGCGACCGACGCCTTCAGAAATCTCTGGAGCGTTCGGACTTGCTGTTGCTCGTCGGTCGGCCCACTGCCGTCCTTGCGAAACTCGCGGCTACCATTGTTGTTTAGGGAAACCTTGTAATGGACCCAGATGTGTGGACATCACCTACCATGACAGCGACAGCCCGGCACCCGAACATTCCGAAACAATAGATCTATCTGGATCCTAACCCGGTCCAGAAATGGCTCCAACACCTGGTTTAAACTTCGCTCGTCTGGCTCCTGGCGCAGCGGGAAAGGGCAATCGTTAATCGTGGTGGTTTGAACAACCCTGATTCGATGGATACCTATGGTCCTATGGTGATTAAGCGTTTTTTGGGGCCCCCAGCCACTGGGTAGTTCTCTCTATTGGCTCTGTCAGTATCGGAAACGATTCTGCGCAGAAGTGGTGCCAATGGGATGCGCTAAAATGTGGATAAAGAACACTTACTGAGATGATGGCCGGCATGACCGCAGCCAACATCCCTGTTGTCATCATGTTGAGACCCTGCTTTCAGTTAGCAGAACCCTTGCCCAT
>CAJNDV010032608.1:107277-138223 GCA_905221635.1 Symbiodinium sp. CCMP2456 | reverse complement strand
CACACCCGCAGCCGCACACCGAACCCCCCCTCGAAGTACTCAATTTTTTCTTGTTGCATGGTTTAGGAATGATGCGAATACGCGTTCAGCTCACCGAACAGTTCCGCTGCCCACCTCCAGGCCTCACCTACAGCCTCCAGCACAGGATGGGCAGGATAGGAAAGCTTGGGCCAACTTAGAGGTTTGAGTTAACAGCTGAAAGGGATGCTGACGAGTGGTCTCACTTGTGGCCTTGTTCTGCGCGACTGTGAGAGAGAGAGAGAGAGAGNNTAGCCCTGATGAAAGAAAGAGAGAGACTACGAAGTTCGGGGGCGCTAACGCGCGCGGTGCAGGGGGAAACCCCAGCACCACAGCCCTGGCGAAAGAAAGAAAGACTACGAAGTTCTTGATGTCCAGTGTACACATACATACATACATGCGTGCATGCATACGTACGTATACACACATGTCTCTCTCTCTATATACATATATACATATATCTATATATCAGATACAAGAAACAACGGAAACTATCATTAATGTTTGTATACGCTTACTCTGGACATCCTCAACTGCTGGGCGGAGGGACAAATTTTGACAGGATGCTGTACGGAGGATGAGTCGCTACTGGGCAGATGATGTCATGTTGCGACTCGCGAACTGTAGTCTCGGACCATTCCTTGAATATTCCCTGCATGCAAGTCTTCGCACATGCTATGGCCTAGTGTAGCTTTGCGGGTTTCGGGGTAAGGCCTCTCCATGGATCAGCTTCGTGAGAACTATGATGCGGTCCTTGCCAGCCCTTTGAAGCGCATGGAAAGCGCCTTGATTGGAAGCAGGTCTTCAAACCACAGTTGGATCAGCGATCAGTGCAGCAAGCGAAGGTTCGTGTGACTCGAGGTCAACACCTGGAGTAGAGTTAGTTCGGCTCATATTTCCAGTTGTTTCTGCTCAGTCCAGACTTGTGCATCTAAGGCACCGTTGTTGTTCGACAGCAGCGAACAGTGACAGATGCTACTGATACGCCATTGCCGAAAGTGGAAGCTTGGATTCGCCTGGGTTGTGACGAGACATGTCTTGTAATTCTTGAAGAATACAGTGCAGCATAGTATCATCAAAATCACATGTTTTGCTTCCGTGAACGGCTTACGGGCCTTACTGAGCAAAACAATCAAGTCGGTAAATCTAGCATAGAATAAATCAGGAACGCAGAAGCAAAGTAAATGCAAAGCAGTTCAACTTGAGAGAGGCCACAGCTCACCAAGGGATGGCTTCTGCTGGCGCTTTCGGGAATTATGGACGTCAGACCTGGCAGACTCTGGCAAGTGCTTTCGCATTGGCATGTGGTCGATGCCTCTTTGCTGGCAGCGGCACTCTGCTACCTGGGTGCAGCTGGGCTGCATCGGTTCCCGCTCGTCTGGGCTTCGCTGACCTGAGGACATGTCGCTTTGTAGGCGTGTGAGGATGTGTCAGTGAATTTGATGGGGAGCTTTCTCTTGTCTGGATCACTCCCCTACTACCTGTGCTTTGTGCGTATTGTTGATACAGTTTCGGTTGCCTAGTTTTGCCTCGTGATTTCCGTGTTGTGTCTGAACTGCAGAGCATCGTGACATTTCGAGGCCTACTCCAATCTTCATCATTTCCCTGCCATCACAACGGCATGTTACCTTTTGGGTGCCATGCCGCTTGTCCGGAATGTGTACGCTTTCGCGGAAGCTTCCCTGTTCCTCGCTGCTCACACCTGCCGTTGAAACCAAGGATTGCCATTTTGGGTGTGCGGCATGCAGGGATTACTGCAGCTGGCTTGAATGGATTGTTGCTGGTTAGCCTTTTCCAGCAGAATGCAGTGCCTTCTTGCCGCACCAGCAGTTCTCGCCGTGCGGCAGTTAAGGCCATGATCGGTCCTTACGAGCGGCGTCTGGATGAATATGCTGTGCCTGGCCTGTGGTTGTTGCCCTTGACTGGAACTCCAGCCCGAGGGATTGGAGTGCAGAGAGTTCGATGATGCCGCCAGGCGGATTATGGCTTCACGGAGGATTGGCGGCAATTGTCGAGGTATCGGCTAGCAGAGGCAGAGGGCGGGATTCCCACGGAGGGCCCGTTGCGCTTATTTCTGTTTGCTCTGGGAGGTGTTGGTGTTTTGGTGTCTGATGATGGCCTGCCGCATCCTCGCCGCCCTCTTGTCCTCCGAGGCCGTTGCTGGCGTGTTTCCAAAGGGAGAAAAGCACAGGCGCAGACTGGTGTAGTGGTAGTGGCGTGGCTATCGGGAAAGAGACAGGAATGACTTGACTGA
This sequence comes from Symbiodinium sp. CCMP2456, assembly GCA_905221635.1. Classification (NCBI taxonomy): domain Eukaryota; class Dinophyceae; order Suessiales; family Symbiodiniaceae; genus Symbiodinium; species Symbiodinium sp. CCMP2456. Next base: position 135,951 of record CAJNDV010032608.1, on the reverse strand, counting down.
ATCAGTTTGAAAGGGTGCCCGGATGTCTTGAGTTGGGGTCAGGAGATTTTCGGCGCCGTTCCACTGTCATCTTTCGGCATGGGCATGGTGGTTTTGGTGGCCCACCTATTGCTCCTTTGCTTGTGTTTTCAGTGGGATGCTACAGATGTCGCAATGCCCGTGTAGGCACACACATAGCGTAACCAGTTTGGGAGCATTGAAGGCCAGGATCGCGGACCTTCTCGCATCCGCCCAAAGCACATTAGATAGGTCGGAGAGACGGGGCAATCTCCACAGCGCCACCACCTGTTGTCGAATACTAAGGATGTCATTGCGGCTCTCGGCGGTGCCTTGGAAGCTGTCACTTCGCTTTTCTGTTCGCTTGATGTTGGTGTCCAGTTGCTACTGCCACCTGCTGGGAAGAGTGATGGCACATTCCCGCGTTGACGGATGATTTGAGACACCTGTCCTGCACACTTGCTGAAAGTGTAGTCTCCCCTCCCCTCTCCTCCCCTCCCGTCAAACTGTTGGTTGGTTGTGATACGGCTGCAGACAGCTAATACTGGACAGATCAGTTACAAGAGCTTCCTTTTAGATAGCGGTGGGCACAGGGCCAGGTATCTTCTTCTCGATCAAACGACAACTCTGTGCATAACAGGGACCAGCCCAAGCTTTACGATAGGTTGTGCTGCTCGGGCATGGTTCCTGTGTCCAGCAGCAACAAACCCATCCAGCCGGTTCGGCAGGTATTCGGCATGTATGTGTGTCTGTGTCTGTTTGCACACTGGAAGTGCTGCAGGCAAGACGTGTCATGTTCGTGTAGGAACGCGGTTCCTGTCAATCGACACAGCAAGGTGTGCTACGCCCATTTCCACGTCTGCTCTGGGCTTGAGCTTGCGATCGACAACTTCTGCTTGCGTTTGTTCAAAGATCAAGACATGGAGGGGGCATTGAGCGAGTGGATGCTCGACTGCCTAGAAGACGTCGGGTCCTGAATAAAGCGTAAGCAAACAGTGTGTATATGTGGGTGTGTCTGAGTCTGAGAGACTTCGATTCGGTACAGAGTCTTCGCAGTCTTCACATGATGCGCTCTAGACTTGCCACCGGCAACACATGATCGACCGTGAAGTTGTCATCGTGCTCACTCCATTGAGTCAGCCACACCTTCGACCGTGCATGTCTCGCAACTGTTGCTGCCTCAGGAATGTACTGTCTGCAACTCTCAGGTGGGACAGAGCGGTGAAGTCTTTGCATATTAGGTATGTTCAGTCTTTGCAGCTCGGATCTTGGCTTGGCTTCCATATCGGCTCTGAGGATACTTTCTTACACTTACAGCCAGCCATGCAGGGTCCCGACTGCCCTGTGGCAGGCAAGCTTCTCAGAAGACATGCTGGTCGCTGCTGGCCCTTCGGAGACAATGCCAAGACTTTGCATGCTTCAGCATTAGCGTCAGTGTGCTGGCGTTTTGTGCGGGGTCCTTGAATCGAGAGTCTCTGAGAATTTGATATTCAGACACACCTCGGCTGCGGTTGTTTTCGAAGGGCACCCTCAGTGGGCCGATCCTGATAGCTCAGCAGGTACCAGTAGTTGCCGTCGGTATGAATTTTAACAAAACGACTCCAGGCACTGGGCGCTGCGTGCACAGCATCTCTTGTTCTGTTCGCCTCCCAGGCCGGGGTTGATTTGGGGCAGGGCGTCGCGAATCGGGGATGAGCATCAGCTGGTCTTGGGGACATGCAGTAGAGCAAAGTCCCGCCAAAGAGCTCAGCTGAGGTGGTGCAGATGCCTCAAATCCTTGGCAGTGCTTTCGACACCGCGCTGTGGCTTGGATGGCTCTATCCTCCGCTTCTGTTATTCCTTTACGTGCCTTGTCCGCATAATCGGATAGCAAAGTTTTGCGCTTTCGGAATTGAAGCTGGCGTTCGCCTTGGACTGTATCTAGCACAAAATCGGTGCACGTCGTGTTAGGTCTGAGGGAGGAGTCAGGGGCATGAAGCTTCAATGCAGATGCCGTGAAGCCATCTGTTTGAACGTCGCCGCTTAAGCTGTAGGTCTGGGGCATGGTTCAACTTAGTAGCAGCCAAAGGAGCTTGACAGAAATGACTTGGCGGTAGAACGAGCTTTCCTGCGTTAGCCTGTCAGTGATTTCGGCTTTTGAAGGCTATGTACCGAGCGGCGTCCGTCACAGAGAAGGCCATGCGAGTGGCACCTCTGGTGAACTCCTGGGAGTTTGAACCCGCCGAGGCAACTGGAAGTTCGTAGCAGGTTTTTCGAACAGATGCTGCTTCTTGGACGAGCCTTCGAGCACATGGACAGGGCTGTAAGAAGAAGTGACGATGTGCTTGCAATCCTGCTGACCTGCAGCCGTGCAACCTCTTATGCCGTGGTGCGAGAAGCAACCCTGTGCATGTGTGTAGGGTCAAGACTTGTAACGCAGATTCACTGCAAGTGCGTTACAGGTGGAAAGCTTCCTTTGCATTCTGAGCGTTCCGTTGCAAGTGTTGCTTGGAAGCCATACGTTTCGTGTTGTATTCTGCAGGAGAATGGCGAAACAGTTGCCTTGGATCCAGGAAGGCAGTACGTGGTTCAGTTCATCAACCAAAGCCTCCTGCCTGAGTGATAATATGGAGCTGCTTTCGTTTTGCGCATTTTGTTCTGTTCCTGAACAACGACCTGGCTTGCTCAGGTGAGGCCGGTTTCTACGTCTTCGGAGTGCGGATCTCTGCCTACATGGTTCAAAAACTGGCCTACTATTTCCTGGCGGTAACGGTCGGCCTGATCGCCAATCTGACACAGTGAGTTGATCGGGTGCGGACGTTGGGCTGAAGGACAACTTCAGTCAATTGACAGTGACGTCAATCCAAGACTTGGTCCACACTCTCCCTTTCATAATTTTCTTCTGTCTGCGTAGGCTGTATCGAGAGAGCTGCGACGATGAGGCATCGCAGCAAGTCCATCTTGGGAGATGGTGACCTGTTCGCAATGATGTTGCCAGCTAGTGCCAATCTACCAACCACCGGAAGCACTGTAATGAATGAGTTAGCACTGAAGCCGATCTTCCTCGTGCGCGAGTCAGTAGGCGCATAATGCACCTGCTGCTTGCAGGGAATTAGTACGAGGAAGTTGTGGCTACTTTCAGCAGAAAACCTCTCCCTGTGCATCTCCGATCTGGTCATGCTGTGGAACGAAGCTCATCATGAACACTGGCAGTGCCATTGTCACGGGTGCTTGGTGCTCTCCTCCTCCCCCTCCTCATCGTCATCTTTCAACCTTGCATCGACAATGAATGCTCGCATCGACGCTGAAGGCTTGTTATCGCTATCTCCGTAGCCTTCGGCACACGTCAGACTCCATCGAGCACACACGGGCCATCATCATCATCATCATCATCATCATCATCATCATCATCATCACCATCATTATCAGCATCATCATCAGCATCATCAGCATCATCAGCATCATCAGCATCATCAGCATTATCATCATCATCATCATCATCATCACCATCATTATCAGCATCATCATCAGCATCATCAGCATCATCAGCAGTATCGTCATCATCATCATCATCATCAACATCATCATCATCATCATCTTCTTCTTGACGGCCACCACCATCCATCAACATCGTGAGTACCTTTGCCTTGATGTCTCGTGTCCTCCCTCTCGTCACCGCTGCTGCTGCAGCTTCTGCCGCTGACGCAACAGCCGCAGAGAATGACGAGTAGAATGACGGGGATGGTGATGGTACTGATGAGGATTAATCAAACGCAGTATGACGATGCTTATGACTTATGGCTACTGTGATGAAAACTCGGACGGCGACGATGGTGATGATAGGGATGATGACGACCGTGATTGGGCTGGTCGCGGTGATGAGGAAGACGATGATGGAGATGGTGCTTCTGACGACGGCGATGATGAGGATGAGGATAAGGATGAGGATGAGGATGGAGACGGCCACATCAAGAAGGATTGTGAGGGCTGTGACGACAGAAAGACAAGAACGAGCGCAAAACGTGTGGTTGTGATGCTGATGGTGAATACGACGATTCTGGTGGTGGTGGTGGTGGCGGTGGTGGTGGCGGCGGTTGCCATTTGGGTTGTCATGCGGTGGTGATGGTGATGGTGGGCATAACTCAGAACAGTGACGAAGAAGAAGCTGATGATGATGATGATGATGATGAAAATGAGAAGAGTGCCCTTTCCGATTTGCGATCTTTGCCTTGTCGTCCTTGGCATCCTAACGAGTTGTCAGTGTATCCAACTTCATCAGCCCACAGCATGAGAGTCTCGCATATACTCCACTCTTTTGCGCCGGTCTGAAGACTTTGTCCTGGGATCGATCTGGGTCGTGTCCTGACAGAGTATATGAGCCGGAAAACCAGGACCAAACGGCCCTGAGTTGCGGGGCCACCGCCTTTCAGCGAAACAGCCTGCAGCCTGTAGTCAGCAGTCAGTAGTGGCTATAGTCTGCTTTTTGAGTCCGCCGTCTTCGAGGCCTGGGGTGTAAGGGTTGGGGCAGGTCAGGCAAATTTGCTGAAGGCTGCGGCTGTCCAACTTCGGTGCGAGGGGTAGGGAAGGAAGTCGGGGAAGGAGCGATCGCAGGCTGAGCAGCACATATTTTTACAGTTTTGGAGAGTGTGTCGGCTACTGTTGTTTTCGAAGGAATCTTTTGCCTGACTATGCATAATCCCATCATCCGATTTGAGGGCAAGCGTGCGTCTGCACGGGGTATACTATTTCCGTTCGAAAAGACGTTGCAGAATTCCATGCTTGCCATCTCCGTTCTTCAATTACATCGCAGCAGCGATGTCCTCGCCGGCATGGCCGTGGCTGGCATATCTGAGCTTTGACGGCTCTCTGATACAATGCACCGACCGAAGCAGCGGGTGCCCACCGAGGTTCGTGAGAGAACGGATCCGGTTGTTACGTAGCCCCTGTTAATCAGTACTTGTTACTTGGGCCTTCAAGTGAAGGTTCGTGTGCTAAGGTGAGGATGCAACTGCATCGGGTCATACAAGCATTGCTGGGAATCAGACAAGCATGACAAGATATCAGCGGCATTCTTTGTTTGTGTTCCACAAGCTTTCAACCTCAAGTGGCGTCGTGGGCGGCTTTGGAAAGCCCGAAGCATTTCACAGCAGTAGAATGTGCTCCGAAAGTCCGGAGTCTCAGGCGGGGATTTCAACAAAGGTTTCGATCTTCGGAGATTTCGGAAGGTTCAGACATTCTTGAGGGAAGCATGCATGTGTGACCTATGCATTGCAGACCTATACCTATGCGCTGTTGTGCAGCGCAACATGCAAAGAATGCTTATCCGTTGTGCCTTTAAAGGAGTTGCAAAGCAACTTGGACGACATAGAGATTCGGAGCTAAAGAGGCGCTTCTTCCTAGTGGGACTTGGAGCCTAAACCTGCAACATGTCATTTGGCCGGGCAGATCCACAGTGTCCCAGCAGCCAGGTTCACAAGCCAGTCGTCATGAATGTGCAGTGCGGCCGCAGCCCGAGACTCCATTGGATGCGTCCCTTCCCGATGTGGGTCTTGGCAAAGGTGATGAGGGTGTCCAGGTGAGAACTCGAGTTTCGAACCCGGAAATTGAGACTCGAACGCACCGCGCTCCCACACAAAAGCTCGGAAGCATCAAAGCAGTTAAGGGCAAGATGTGTAGTGCCTTGGCTCTTTGGGGACTCCTTCTCCAATAATTAAGACCATGACTTTCGAGGCACAAGTTTTTGCAGTTGCTGCTTCTGGTCGCTTCTGTGCCTCAAGCTGCGGCTCATAGCCAAGACCGCCACGGGGCTACCGGCACTCCGGGAGCCTCTGTGCACATCAAAACTGGACCTGTCGAGATTTCGGTAGGCAGGCAGCATGTCAGGGATTCGCCCATAGCTTCCGCTGAATCTCACACGCAGCATTGTTGGGCACACGGGACACGACGGCGGTTTCTTGTTTCGATGGATTCGACAATTACGGTCTTGCTATGAGCTGCGTCCCCAACGCTTTGCATGGAGGCCGGCTGCCTGTGCCTTCGTAGTATGGGCTGAGGGTCAAGTCGGCCATCGCGAGGTGACCAGGCGGGCCTCCGCCCCCGATGCCCGCAATGCAGCGCGGTTGCTGCGACGCACGCCTCCGAAGGAGGGGATACAGGAAGGGTTCTGCTGGCTTGCGGCGTTGGTGTCCGCTATCGGGACCACCATTTGTGCAGATTTGTTGGTTTTCCCAGCATGTTTGGTTTCAGAAAGGGTGCAGCCCGACGACGCTGGTGATTTCTTGACAGACATTGAAACTGTTGCGTCGTTCAGGCTGGCTTGGAAACACTTCGGGCAGCTCGGCAAAAAATAAGCTGAATGCCGGAGGTTCTGGGTCTAGGATGGCACAGCCGGCGCGGCCTGCGAGCAGTCTTTGGGGACAGCTAGCCGTTCATGCTTCCTGATTCCGAAGAACATGCTGCTCCGAGGAGCTATGCGGGCAGCGGTTGGAGGCCAATGCCTTCCACGCTGGAGCACTTCTGGGAGCCTGTGCCCAGGCACCGTGCCTGCCACTCCATCCAACCCAAGTCGTAATTGATGTTCTCGTGGGTCGCATCTTGCGGTGTTGCCATCTTTCAAGCATGTTGCACTCGTGCCATCCCGTCGCTCCACTTCTCGCCGGAAAACGTTGCTTTGTTCTTCAATGCAGCTCTGTGTGACATCGTGACACAGACTTCTTGTGAACCTGTTGCTGTATCGATGTTTGTTGGTTTTAGAGTTTGGTTTGGGGTTTAGGGTCGACGCCGTTTGCCTCGGCAGCGTCCGCAAAGATCTGCCCAGAAGCGGTCGCTACTGAAAGTATGCTCCATCGCTGCCGCTGCAGGCCTTCGCCTGGGAGCACGCTCTGTCGATGTTGCAAACTCTTCCAGGCAGGTGTGTGACAGCTGGGAAACTGCCACCAGCTTTCCCAAGAATAAGGCAGCATCGATGAGCCAGGGGAACCCTGGGGTGCAAAAACACCAAGCAAGAAGGTGTTCTTGACTTGTTGCAAGGCGCAGCCCTGTTTCCAGACGATGTCGCCTTCGCTTCGGCCATTGCGGCCTGCGGCCGCAGCCTGCGCTGGGCCCTGGCTTTGGCGCCTGGAGCAGCATAGCAACAAAGCAAAAAGTTGAGCAGTGACAGAAGCCGTGGAGAAGCATGATCGTGACGGACTTCACTTTTTCTCATGTTCAGCAGTTCGGCACATGTCGTAGGCGTGAAGTCATTGGGGCCTACGGCCAAGGTTGTCCTTACAGATTCTTTCGAACTGCACATCGCTTCACAGGCGCAAAGTGATAGAGTGCAGAAATGTGTGCATCAGAGTTGAGATCCTGGCCTCTGCATTTCGGTTGTAGGTTTCCTGTCTGGTTTGATGTGGGAGTGGCTTGGACCGACGCGAGTGAGAGTGTAGGAAGTTGAAACTGATGTCCTCCTGTTGGTCTTCACGGTTCGCCTGTGCGGCTTAAGTCGCAGAAGGGATGTCCAAAATTATATCGGCTTGCCATGACCGGACCTGAATCACAGATACGACACCCGCGCACGCGCAGGCGGGTGTGGGTGCCGCCATCGCAGCAGCAGCTGGAGTGGGCGAATGGCAGGCATGTCTGTAGCGGCTTGTGGACTTACATTTTCCCCAACGGAGCGTGTGACTTTGTTTAGTAGTGGTGCCAACCTAGAATGAACATGGAATGTGACACCATCACGGGCGATTCCGACCCATTTCAATTCGGAACGGTTTCGCTCTTCGAAGGTGGCACTGTCTCTGCTCGCTCAGCTGGAAGCGCACAAGATGCAGCCTGATGTTATGAGCAGCTCAGATGACTGGACTGTAATATGCTGCACGGCATCTCGTTCGCGAGAGAGAGAGAGAGAGAGAGAGTCAGAGCCCATAACATGCGTGGGGCGACTGAAGAGCGGGGAGAGGGGGTTGGCCCCCCCTTGATCTACCTTGGTGAGTGAGAGAGAGAGAGAGAGAGAGAGAGAGAGAGACAGAGAGAGAGTGTGCGCGCTCGCGCGCGGGGAGGGCGGGGACCCGCTTTCCTCTAGCTGTGCTGAAGAAGAGAGAGAGAGCAATCCTGTTGCCCTAACACTGGCGAAAAAAGAGAGAGTTCCACTTTTGCCTTATATCGGGGAGCTGTTTGCAGTGGATGTACTGTACCTTCCGTTCAAATACGCTCTGCCCAGTCATCTCCCGCAAACCGGGGCACAGCCCTTCCTTTTCCTTGAATAACCCCGTACTGGTACGATTCTGCCTCTATTGATACTCGCATTCTTTCGATTACTTTGGTTTGCTGTTTCCTTTCAGTTGTATTTCCTCGCAAGGCAGATGCAGTACCCTTGTTGGAGTGCGCCTAATTCATTAGAATGCGCTCCGCAACAGTCGGGGGCGCTAACACGCGCGGGCAAGGGGGTCTTTCCCCCTGTCCCTGGCCGTGGCGAAAGAAAGAGCGAGAGAGAGAGAGTGAGAGAGAGCCATAAAACAACGGGTGGTTGGGCGGGCCAATGGCCCCAGCAGAAAGAAAGAAAGAGAGAGAGAGAGAGAGAGATTTTGGCGGGTGAGGGGCTCTGTCCCCTCTCCCTTATCCCTTGCGAAAGAAAGAAAAGAGATTTTGGCTATCCTTCTGAGGCCTGTTTGCCTCGTTTGCATTGTCCACTCTTGGCACCCGCAACAGTCGGGGGCGCTGATGCTCGCGGTGTAGGGGGTAACCCCTGCACCACAGCCCTGGCGAAAGAAAAGAGATTGTGGCTCTGATTGTGTTGACCCCAGTGCGAAGCTGTTGACAAAGGGTCGAGCCCTTACCTCTGGCGATCACTGGAGCTGAAGCATCCTCAGTTTTTGCAACTGTTGGTCGATTTCATGTCTGCTTTTGCTGACCCAGTCACAGCCCAGCTAATCACCAAGTGCTGGCATGCGAGTAGGGTAGCAGCACAAGGTCGAAACAAAGGACCACTTTATTGCCATGAGTTTACTGCTGTGTCCTATTTGCTCTACAATAGTTTCGACCTAGCACATGGTTATCCAAGGCGGTCTCACACTGCAAGCCGAAAGCGGACCCGGTAGGTCGGTGTCTTTATTGCTTGAGTGGAGTTGCCATGTTTGCTATTAATTTTTCAGATGCCCGCTTTTGGCCGTGGACCGCTGAGCCCAAGACATGAAGCTCTGCCACACAAGGTGCGGAAATGTTGCCGTTATGAATTGATCGTTTTTTCCGGGTGGCGCGCAAGGCTGATTGCCCACCTCGCACCTGGAAGAGCTTCGGGGGCAAACCCCGCGACGTCGACATTAACCCGCAGTGTTGTAAACTTCATTAGCGGCTATTTCTTGGTTGCTGTTGCAAGCGGGCGAATGGCATTTGCCTTTGAGTGTGAGTGAAACTCGCACCCGCAACAGTCGGGGGCGCACCAGCGCGCGGTGTATGGGGGCAACCCCCTACACCCTAACCCTGACGAAAGAAAAAAAGAAAGATTTTGGTTCAAGTGTCCGCACCTTTGTTCTTGGGGGCCTGTTACGCCTCCTTGGTATCGGGGCACGGGGTTGACCTCAGGTTGTGTTCTCCGGGGAGCCTGCGTGCCTGCTCCCAAGCGGCGCTTGAGTCCAGGGCCGACGCGGTTTTGCTTCAGAGGCCCCTTTGCGCAAAAGCCGTGGAACCTGACCGCGGCCTTGGGGTGGCCACCATAGGGGGAAGAGGCATACTACATCACTGCGGAACGGGGGACATCAGCCCGTACTACCTGTACCTTAGGCCTTGACCTCGACAATGGCAGGTTCTTCGGCAGGCCCCAGCAAAGGGGCAGAGAGGGGGACAAAACAAATTCAAGCCTCAGCGTGACCCCTCGGCCAAACCGGCGACGGTCAACACCACGTGGGAACAGTTGTGCAAACTCGCAGAGAGGGTTCGTGGCATAGGGATGTCCTGCAAAGCATGCCTACAAGGGCCCGTTTGCCACAAATCCCACGACAGCGGGGACACGTGCTACAAGTACAAGGTGGCCACAGGGCAGCTTACTAGCACGGGTCGACTGTGTGACCTCCGCAAAAAGGTGGACGAGGACGAAGCCAATTGGGACAGACTGCGAGAGATTGAGCGTGCTGAAGGTGGGCTCGGAGCAAAAGACCAAACGCAGTGATGTCTTGGGTCCAAAAGACAAAAAAGAGAACGACGCAGAACACGACGATGTGTAAGATTCCGAGTTCGAAGGTTTCGAAAATGCCAAACACTTTTGCGTGTGGCGGTTTGTTCACCGCCTCCTCTCTCGGCATGCCCGCATACTCAGGCTACACACAGGCCCTCAGTGCCTTCGAGGGTTCCAGCTGCTGGCAGAAGGCTGGAAGTAGTTCCTCATGCACGTTTTAGCAGAAAATGAGCGAGGAGTACTTCTGAGATCCAATTCTGTTTTCGGTGGTCATTGACCGGCCTTCCCACCCTTGGAAGGCCTTGTCCTTGCTCTTTGAAGCTGATGAGCTTGGGATGGCCAATGAGAAAAGTGCCTCAGTCTTTCAGGAGTTTTCCAGGAGGCTTTGCTCGTTCGATTGAGGCATTGAGGTTGGTTTGTAGTCTGGAAGCTTGAGCCAAAGTGACTCGAGGTTGGCTGAACTGTCACTGCCTGAGTTCATCTGCCATGCAAGGTTACACTGCCTCCATGCGTGCGTGTACGGACCAATGGCAGTGGTCCCTGGCCCTGTTCAGAAGGCTGCCCTGCCCTGACAGGCATCACGGCACGATTAGTGGACTCGCGTTAGCACTGTGCACAGACGAATTCTGGGAATGAAAAGCATGCGGTCTGCAGCCAGTTTGCCACAGCATCGCGGTGGCATGTTCGACAGCCCGATGTGCCTCAGACGGAGCCTATTATGATTTTGGCGGAAGGCGAGCCTTCAACGTGGCATTAAACTCCTGTGCGAAGGCCTTGAAGCGTGAGGCCAGCAGTCGCAGAGCTTGAGCTTGAGCTCGAAGTCGGGGGTTGCTGTCGTACTTGCAGTCTGCACGTGCCATCAAGCAGAATTCCTTTGACTCGTCGTGGCTCGAATTGCAGTACGACGGTTCACGCTCCATTTCCATCAGCCCTGAAACAGCAAAAATGGTCAAGATCGCTTAAAACTGTCTCGCTGCATCAAGGAACAGTCCGGAAGGAAGAAGTGTAACCCGGAAGGTGGCCCTCGTGCTCCTCCGTCAGATCCCGGAAGCGGATGCCGTCAGCTCCTTGCTTTGGCTTCATCGCCGTCGGATTTCTTATCCCAGCAGCCAAGGCGGTGGCCGAATGCTCGACACAAAGTTTTGTGTCGTGTAACGCTGCGTTCTTGCATGCCCTTAGGCCCAGCGGACTCCCTAATCGTTTGGGTTGCGTAAGCTTCCGAGGCTACAACTCTGCCTTGGCTGCATGCGGCGATGACTGGATTCAGGTCTTCGGAGCATATCCGTTCGACTTACGCGTTCCTAAAGCAGTCTCGAGGTTTGTTTCGTCCTGTGTTCCACGCATCGGCGATTTGTGCTGCAAAGCACAGGCCTTGCAACTGCTGGACGAGCTGAGCAGCCGTGCGGACGGCATGTGGCATTGGGCAAACTACTAACTTGTGCTACTCTCCGGGGATCGAAGTGCACTGGTGAAGGCAGGGCAACCTGAAAGCACCAAGGCGGCAAGTACACGTGGCCGATCAGAACTACTTCAAACTAGCACTGGCGCGGTTGTTGGTATCAACATGGGCTCGCGACTGCATGCGCATGTTGCAAAGGCGAATCTGCTCGGGCACAATGAGAATCTCAAACCTTTCATTCAGCGTGCAGGACATGATCAGCTACAATGCGGTCCTCGCGGCTTGTGAGGCCTTCGCTTGAACATGGAGTTGGGAAAAGGATCCAGGGCATTTGGCCTTATGGTTTTCTTTCAGTTTTTTTTGTTAGGGTGATGCCTCATCCCCTCCGCTGTGAAGTCAAGGAGCCTGTACGAGGATAACCCACGCCACATCTCACAGCCGAAAGCCCATGGAGCAGTGATTAACCCGCAACATCTTCTCTACCAAGCTGGCCGTGTCCAGGCAGCAGGGGTTTGGCCTGTGGCATTGAATCTTCTGGGGTGTCTGGGCAGCAAGCTTTGAGCGCGGTGAGTGCTTGGTGCTTGGGACATGCCAACCTAGCCCGTGCAGTCGGGGCATTCCTTCGTGCTCACGTGCAGGCAAATGAGAGAGGCCTTCCTGGAGCCGGACTGGTGGCCTTGGATTCTGAGAGCTCAAAGGCTGCCAGAACGATGCTAAGACTGGGCTGGTCTGTGCAACGCGCAGGACTCACTGAGCTGCCGTGCGGCCATGGGCGCCTGTGCCTCGGCAGCCGCCTGGCGTCGAGCCCTGGCGAAGCTGGGCTCGCACGGGAAGACATTTCTTTTGCTTTGTTAGTGGATGGCAAGAGGTGCACGTCGGCCAGCAAAAAGTGGACAAATAATCGGGAAGGTGCATCTCTGTCTGTAATTTATGTAACGATGCACGACACACACACACACACACCAATACAAATGCACACAGCTGAGCAGCAAGTTTTTAGAGTGCATGAAGAGAAATCCTACAGACAAAACAATGTTGAACATATTGCAACATAGCCCAAGACAATATAGCACAGTTTTCTGTAAGAGGATAGAAATAAGGTATAGTAATAAGGTATAGTAGTATAGTATAGTATAGTATGGTATAGTATCGTATAGTGTAGTACAGCATAATATAGCCGACACTATGCATTAGATGTATCATGTTCAGTCCCTCTGTCAACTTCCCGAGGCTAGCCCCACGAGCTCCGGATGCTGTGGACCATTTCATGTGCAGCTTGGCGGAACAAGGGTTTCGGGCTCAAGGTATTCCTATTATTATTGTTATTATTGCTACAATTCTTCTGATTATGTTCATAGTGCTGATTAGAATGTTTTTCGTCTTCTTATTCTTCTATCACTCGTATCTTTTTCTTTTGTAACTAGCATCAATATCATTAGGCATACCATTTCGTTACCACTTTGTTGATGTGATCTGCGGATCGGCGGATCCACAGACCGAAGGCCGAGGGGTCCGGGACTTGGTCAAAAGATAAATCATCTGAGTAAGCTGTACTATACTATACCGTACTATACTATACTATACTATGCTATACTATACTATACTATGCTATGCTATACTGTGAAAGAAGGCAAAAACATCATCTAGCTCAGCTCTACAGAGGCGCTGCGTGCTGCCGTGCACTCGGTGCTGGCCTACGGTGGTCCGAGGCAGGGCTGATGCCCAACACCCTGTTGAAGACACCATGCAAATCCGGTCATGCAATGTTACGCGTCTAAGAATCTAGCATGGAAGACACGCGGACAGGCGTTGGACTTGATTCAGCCGGGGACCTAGATTTGCACGATTGGTTCTGGCAGCTTCTCGGCGCCGAGCGCCCAGACTTTCGGAATTCGATGCTGGAAGCTGCGAGTTTACCCGTACGAGAGCAAACTGTGACGCTTACGAAAGTTGAGAAGACTTTGTCTTTTCCAGGTCGCCGGGAGTGGCACTCAGTGAGGCGGCTCGGCGCTTCATGGTTTGGGCTCTGCCGCAAGCAGAAAACTCTTCAAGTCCCCACTGCAGTGTGGGTTGACGGGTTTCAGGGTCGCCGTCGCTTCCATGACCCACGGGACTGCGAGCTGTGTCAAGCTGAGGTGGCCCTCAGCTGCACCATTCGCGCTGCCGGGGCAGCCCACCGCTGGCAGGCTCGGACTGCTCGCGGACTGCGTGGGTGTTTTGGTCACTGAATGACAGTGGCATGGCTGTGGAGATCACGCTGATGATGATGATGATGATGATGATGATGATGATGATTATGATGATTATGATTATGATTGTGATGATGATGATGCGGTCGCCTGGCTGCTGGCGCTGATGATGTCGGCATTGATGATGGCAATGGCCATGGCATGTCTATGGCTATGGTCATGGCCATGGCGATGGCGATGGCGATAGCAAAACCTGTGATAATGACATTGGTGGTGCAGACGATCACGGTGATGCTGCTGCTCTGGTGTTGGTGATGGTACTGCTGATGCCCAAGCCATGTCAAGCGACGCCAACGAGCAACTCTGTGGTGGCTGTACCACAACTGATACCATTTGGAAGCCCGTCCTCATGCGACTGACCCCGCAAGTCAACGCAGTCAGCAGGTCGCGACAAGGCTTTTGCATCAGATGGAGGCGACGGGCTTTCAGCGGATGATTGTGCTCCAAGGGTCATTCTGAAGAACATTCGAATGGCTCTTGGTCTTGTGCGGCTCTTGTCCAGTCCTACTGGCAGCTTGAGATGAAGTGAACGAAGTGCGACTCCAGCTGTGCCAATCGTAGTTTTTCACACCCAACGCAGCCCAGCTTTCCAGACATTTAGCTGTGGACATATCCAAGATCCAGGATCTCTCCGTGGAGAGCAACGCCTTTAGCTTCTCGGCTGCGATCGATGCCTGCGCCAAAGCTTCACAGTGGCTTGCCCGCAACACGGAGGCAGATCGGCGACTTGCGCAATGCTCAGCTCTAAACGGAAACTCACATGAGGTGGCTGCAGGCAGTGGGCATCTTCATGTCGTCACCCGGCTTTTTCCGAGACCGCATCCACACGGGTGAGCAGTACCTTCAGTTCTCGATGAAGCCCTCATGCACAGAGGATGCCGGCTACCTCCACCCGGTGCAGTGAAGTTTGTTCTTCAGCCGCATCTAGCAGCAGAGCCTGGGCATCGAATCTGCGGAGCTTGCAAGCACTAAGGAGAGCCTTGAGCCCTTGAAGTCCCGAATCTTCGAGATCTGGACAGGTCTGAATGCGGCGCTTGCTGCCTGCCAGAGGGCCAGTCGTTGGCGCCAGGCAGGGTTGATTATTCCCAAGACCATTCGGTCGTTAGAGGCTGCTTCCAAACCCACTACTAAAGTCAAGAACAGCAGGCACAGCCGCAAGACTTTCAGCTGGCACAGGCTTCTGGTACCGCTGGAACTGGGCTTGTAGTGTTTATAAAGCACTACTTGCCATGGAGTGCTTGCTGCAATTGTCTGCTGTCCAATGATTCGCAGCTCTTCTAGCACGCGAGACCTGTTCGAAGGCTTTAGCACTGGGCGCATGGGCGGAAGGGCAAGACGTCGCGGTGGACTGGGTGGCGGAATGTCAGGTAAGAACTTTCTGGCATCCGAGGTCTTGTGTTATGTCCTGTCGCCAAAGCCTGTGAATTGAGTCACGACCTGCTTCATCGTGCATCCTGAACCCTCGAAACAGCCCGAAATGAGAAAATCAACGTGCGCACCACTGAGAAATATCATTGAATCCAAAACACCTTCAAAACATAGAAAAGCACCTGTGAAATACAGTTAGAATTAGAAAAAGAAACTATATCGTGGACCCGAACACATAAAATCAATAATCCCTGACTAACCCGATGGACTTGTTGAGTTTAGTGGTGAGGCGGATGGCGTTCTGGGCCTGCATCATGTCCTGGGTTGGCCGGTTCACTGGAGCTTCGGATCTGCCTGTTCCAATTTGTTCCTGAGATGAAACTTTGTTAGTATCGCCTCAATGTCCGACTCCCGCATCGCAAAGGCGTCCTGTAGCTCCGCTCCGCAGGACGATGCTGGCCACCACATCTTGCTCTGTGCACTCGAGGCCGAGCAGAAAATGACAACGGCCTGGCGTTGACTCCTCGATGGCCGTTGCTCGATGACCCTGGTACCAGAGCATGATGCTCCAGCTTTGAGGGTCGAAGGGGCCGTGGCATAACACAGTTTTTTGGAGTGATTTCTGCCAGGCCGTGGGACACTGGGCCGCGGCTTTGGCACTGCTGACTAGTCGCCAGCCGGCAGCGTGGCTTGGCGCAGCTTCTTTCGGGAATGTATAGTTTTCGATTTTGTTTGCATTATTTCCTGCTGTTTTGCTTCGCAACAAAGTATGTCATGTCAGCACAGCACCAACTAGCTCAAGCAGGCAATGCATTTTGATGCTTAGCGTGTGCATAGAAAGGAATTTACGTGCATACAAACAAGCAAGCTGACCTGCTTGATTTTCTACATGTTCGTCTACGCGGGGCATTTCCTTATTTACTGATTATTGAGTTCCAACCATACTTGTACCCACCTCCGTGCCTGCCTGCCAACCCGTGCATTGTAGACTTGACTTGATGTCTTGCTCATTGGCTTGTTTGCATGAGGGCCTCACTGACTTGTCGTGTCTCCCAATCTTCGTGAAAGCAGAGCGCTTTCGCTTCTCCCGTTCCAGCATGAAAGCTGAAGGCCTGCTGCTGCTGATGCAGCCACGCTGGCCGCCTGCCGAGCACTGCGCTGGCAGGAGGCCGAATTTCATTCTCATCGCCACAATTTCCCGACCCGAACTGCGTGCTATTTAGCAGGCTCTGATACTTGGGCATGCTGCTTTGAAGAAGCCCCAGCCGGGACGACGCGGAGAGGCACCCTCACACGTCTGATTCTTTTTTTGCAGTGACTGGATTGGTGCACAGTGTAGCAGGTTTTGGGTGCACTGGCTTGCCTTTGTGAAGAGCAAGGCGGGCAATCCTTTTTCATCAGGCACACGCAGGGCCGCAGTCGCACCGAGTCCAGCTGCATGTCGACAGCTGCAGTTGCTGTGAACCGAAGACTGAACGCGTGCTTGTTCGCCTTGTGGAAGACTGATTCACTGTGTTCATCCTCGTCCAGGGCACCCTGCTGGGCAGCAGCTCTTCCAGGATCTTGCCAAGGCAGCGCACGCGAGCTGCATGGCTGGAGAAAGTGAGTTGGGAACATGGCAAGTGGTTTTCGGCGGGCCCCGTAATGGTTGTTATGCGGTACCGCGGACCGCGGCCGTTACCCCGTCCGAGGCTGTTCAGATCATAGTTGGGCCTAGCCCGAATTGCGGGGCGAGCCACACCCAGCTCAACGCATCCCACCCGTCTGCCGAGGTGGCCTCCGGGGACTCAGCCAGGCCAGGCGGATCCCAGAGCCGTCAGACACATCGATGGAAGGAAAGCTGGAAATTGGCATCGAGAGGTCGGCAGCCAGAAGACAGGAAACAACAGATGCGAGAACCTGTACACGTGCAAAACAAGCAACAACCCGACATAACAAGCGAATGACACCTGCATGAGGCACTGACACTTGCACGAACATGCGTACGTGGATGCCTACATCTATATCTATATCTATCTATCTATCTATATATATATATATATAATACACGTGCGCACGCACATATCTATATGTATATCTATATGTATATCTATCTATCTATCTATCTATCTACCTACCTACCTACCTATCTATCTATCTATCTATCTATCTATCTATCTATCTAATCATATATCTAATTATATATATATATATATGGTATATATATATATATATATATCTTTATGTATGTATGTATGCATGCCATGTATACAGACGTACCTGCATACATTTGTATAGTCACGCGCTGGCACCATGACGCACATCACTCTTGTTTCGTCCCACCTCGACATTCGTGTGCGCACACACGAGAGCAGCTCCCAAACAGAGCCGTCTCTTTGCACTAGCCACACTGTCATGATGCTGTGGCCAAACTGGGCAGGCCTTGGCCACGGCATCGAGCTGGAAGAGAGACGACTCTTGGCCTGAACCACGTGACTTACATTGGCTTCCAGAGCCGCAGAGCACTGCACAGCCCTTTGGCCTCTAAGTGGACACCCCTGGATGTCGCGGCGAAGCTGCGTGGTATGTTGGGCGCTGGCTCCGTCACTGGAAGGTCTTCGCGACAAGGGTTCGGGCTGAGCCCCGGATTTTTGAGGGCAGGCTTAAGAGATCTCCTGCATGTCCAGCCCTAAAGATCCGGTCGTCTAGGACCAGACAACATAAGCTGTCAGGCCGAAGCTTTCTGCATGTTCCAGTGTCGTTTTCTGTATTACTCGGTATTGACAAGAAGTAGAGGACACCATGTATGATTGCGATCCCTTCGTCCACGCCGCATCCTGCGCTGGCCCGGCAAACTCATGCGCTCGAATGAAGAACATGGCAGGCTACCCTACCAGAAGGAAGTGGCGCTGCTGAGGCCAGAGTGCACGACAATCTAAGAAAAGTTCATTCATTTCACTGCAAGCCAGGAAGGTGGTGGAACAGGCCAATCCGGGGGATGCAGCTTCTGTTGTGCATCAGATGGAATGCTGCTGGGCCGAAAGTCTTGGGCTGGCTGGCAATATTGAGGGAGTCCGGCAGTCGTTGTGTAGCCCGGGGTCGAAATTGCAAAGGAAAGTGGGGTCTGCACATTCGTGTCCCCAAACAGTATCGCATGCAGTTTGGGGTTCTTACGCTAGGTGTAAGGTAAAGAAGTGATTCCAATCGTGTGCGTGGCCCGCTCCGGCTCGGTCATTCGGATATGCGACTCATTCTCGCCAGTACTTGAAGTATTCCCGCAGTACTTGAAGTATCATGGGACTCGGTAAGTAACTAGCATATTAATAAGCTAGCCATGCGGATAAATGTGCATGTCCCCAAGTAGGGGACTTATCGTACCCTGCTTACTAACTCCCATGATCTTCCAAACGCAAAGGGGGGTTTTGCATGTCTCTGAATCCGGCCAGTGCATTGGGCAAGCATCTTGGCCGTGGTCTGAATCCCGCCAATACAGGCTGCTCGTGTCTCATGGGGGAAAGCACTGTCGCTGTCATGGTTTGTGGCCATGTCGGGAGCCTCAAAATCCTCCCAGACCAGGAGCTTCTCAAGCACAAATCTTCTGGATCTTTCTCCCTCACCGCGGGGCAGTGATTGTGTATCACAGCAAACCACTCCATCCGCGGACATGGCCTGTTGCCCAGGCCATGGCAGTTTCGGAGTTTCAATGGATTAAATCTTTCTCGGCCAAGGCAGTGCCGTTGTATTCTGGCA
This sequence comes from Symbiodinium sp. CCMP2456, assembly GCA_905221635.1. Taxonomy (NCBI): domain Eukaryota; class Dinophyceae; order Suessiales; family Symbiodiniaceae; genus Symbiodinium; species Symbiodinium sp. CCMP2456. The sequence continues at coordinate 117,080 of CAJNDV010032608.1, read as the reverse complement.
ACAGCTTTTGAGCTTTGCCAAGGTTTTGGCGTGGAGCTGGGCAGCGCAGGCAAGGGCGCATTGTGTTTTGCTTCTCTGCCTGGTCAGAATTTGCCTAGAGAACACACAGCTTTTTCGCTGCTGTTCTGCCAGGTGGCTGGGCGAAATTTGCTGCTGGGAGCAAGGCCCAGATTTTGCTACCAATCTGCAGATGCATTCTGTTTGCCAGGGTTGCCGTGCAAATCTAGGCGTTGTGCAGATAATGCAAACACGAACACACTAGATAGAGAAGCAAAATATAATGTAGTAGACTCAGTAGACAAATACACGAATATACCCGTACCTAAAGCATACATGTAGATGCATGCATGCATCCAGTTGTCAAAAAATGCATGAATGCATGAATGCATGCGTACATACATACGGCGACCGTATGTATGTACATAGATGCCTACATGTGCATGCTCACGTAGTGCTCCATGCCCTTCGCCGACTTGTATTGCTTCTATCGTTTACACATGTCCGTCGGCTCGAATGATTTTGGGGTTGAGTACGCCGGACCTCCGAAGGCGAAGCTCTGAAAGCGATCTCGATCCAAGACAGCCGAGGCTTTCGGGTGCAGCCGGGGCCGGGCCTTCTCCGAAGCATGTCCTGGACATTGGGGCCTACGGCATGCCGGCCGCAAGTCCATTGCAAGTCGAGACGTATCAAACACTGGTATGGAGCTCACCTAAGCTTCTCTATGAGCCACGAGAATCCTCAGGATCCTGGTTTTTTCAAAAACCAATCGCTTCGTGTTCCACTCAGGCGGTGGGTCAGCTCTGCACCTCGCAATGGCTCTGCCGGGTAGCTGCCTTAGTGGTGGGGGTTCGGGTGTTTCTCATGGCAACTTTCGTTCCTTGTGATCCCAAATTGTTCGCCAACCAGGCTGCCGTCAGGCGCCACCCTTTCATATTCCCGAACTCGTGCTCTCGCGGGTAGTGTCCTGCAGCCGTGCCATATGTGCTCTGGGTATCAATCAATCGTGCTGCCGCCACGGTGCGGAACATTTGGCCTCATGGGTTGGTGTCAGGGGTGCTTGGACATGTTCTTTCACGTATCGGGTTTGGACGCCTGGGTGCTCTTTCAGTGCTCTTCGCCTGTCTGGAAATCTACGCATTTGATTATGTAGCCTTTGGCCTTGTCCGTCTCCAGATCTGTTTTCAATATCCTGCTGCACCCACATGTCTTCACGAGATGACTGCTTACATGGACTCAAGGCGGTTTGCTTGAGTGCTTTGCACTTCTTCGACAGGAGTTCATGTGACCGCTGTCGAGCTGGATCCCGTGCAGCTTGGCATAGGAACGCCTTCTTCTAATGGTTGGGGACGGCACTCCTCTGATGAAACAGAGCTGCAGAGATCTGCTGGGAGCGTCTCTTCGCCTGCAAGGATGGTTGCTTTGGCGCGCTGCTTCTTGGGCTTTGCTGGCTCCCAATCTGCGTTTTCATCGTTGCACTGCCAGGGTGTTCGCTGGGTCGGATGTTTCTAGTGGGGCCAGTCGGTGCTCAAAAGAACTTTAGACACATGACTTCTGTTTTAGGGGTGGGTTCGGAAGCGGAGCAAGAAGCCTACATCTTGAGCTCCACAAAGTTCCTGATTGAAGGAAGCGGGAGTCTGCGGGAGTGTAATACCGTACAAGCCGACGACGCCTAGACAAATCTAGGCCCAAGCCGCAACGTCCTGAACAGCATGAGTGGGTGCTAGATAGCAGGATTTGATGTTTGTTGGAGCCCGTCTGTGCGATTTTGTATCAAGCACTTCTCTCTAGAGCTGTGAGCAGACCCGGTGGAGAAACATATGGTTGTCGCCGTTGAAGGCACTGCCCTTCTGGCAGGCCGCTTTACCTGATCGTGACAATGTCAGCTCTCTCGCACTTTCCTTTGTGTGGTGTAGCACCTGAGTATCAGAGTCACCAAGTCGGCTGCAGCTCAGGAGTCGGCGACCGCGTGCGTGTGCTTCCAGGTCACACCAGGCAACCTGCCAGCACAGGCGTCCGAGGCAAAATCCCTCCCCGGAACGTAGGCAGATTGCCCGTTATGCGCGTAGCAGGAAGGTTCCCGTTTCTTGTGGAGTGAGCGTAGATGCATCGCGACATAGCACTATGAAAGGATCAAGAGATTCTAGTTAAGCAAACATGAACCCGCACCAGAGATGAATATCCTGATGAGGTGGTACTTTCTATCCACATCTCGATGTATGCTCGTTCATGTCACTACTGTCGCTGCTACCGTTAGTTCTGTCGACTAACGCCATTCCCTTCATGCCGAAGATGGTGTATCTTAGCCGCGGCTGTGTGTGGTTACCTGAAGCTCCTCGGCCCTGAGAGGCCCTGAACCTTCGTTTGTTTGCCCAGGCTTCGGCTGCCAGGGCTCCAGGGACAGCGCTTTTCTGGCATCTTCGCTGATGTTTGGGGTGCCCAGTACGCAGACGTCCTCGCTGCTCGGCTTCAAGCCACAGCTGGCTGCTGGCTTCGGGGTTGAGACAGGTTTTCGGACAGTCTGAGGCTAGAGTTCTGCATAGGGAGGGGGAGATGGAGCCTTCGTGTCTCTTGCTGCTCCGTATTTTATGAATTATGAATAGCATGTCGCAGTGCTGGTTCCCTGACGGAGGCCGCCTGATTTTGTAAAGTCGGTAGCCAGACTCCAACAAGTGCGCTTCTTGCAAGATCTGTTTGGCTTCTCTGTTTGCAACTCCCCAATTCGATCTGCGCAGTCGATGCGCGACCCAAATCTGTTATCGGCATTCCGCACTAATGCTGACCAGCGCTTCAATATGGGAGCCGCCGGGGTTTGGCTGATCTGAGCCTGAGGCACTAATTCATCGACATGCGCTGCTGTCGACTGGATCGGTGCTCATCGCGGACGCTGGACAAGCACCTACTTCCGACCTCTGACAACAGATGATGGGTCCCAGCTCTAGGGCTCTTTTCCGAGGAAACCGCAAGTATGACTGCCTCATCACCTAAGCCTCATCTACCTCCGAAAACCGACCGAAGGTCAATCAAGACCTATAAGCTTTGCCTCCGATCTGCAAGGACAATGTTCTTCGCACGGGAGCGGCCGAGTTCGCGGGGCGTGTGACTGGCCAAGGCCAAGTTGCTAAGCTCAGTTCAAAGGCTCGCTTACGTTTCTCATCCATTTTCTCGCCAACGTTCTAGTCTTTGTCCTCTGCACCGGCAGCCCTGAGCTGTTTGCTGCCTCTCTCAGCCTCTCTCCTTTGTTGTTGATGTGGGCTTTCTTTGTGCCTTCGCTGCTGTTACCAGTGCTGGTTTCATTCTTGCGTGTTGCAGCAGTTGTCAACTATGCTTGCTGACGACACAGGAAGGGTTCGTTGTGAATGTTGACGTGACGTTAATCAATGCTGGCGTGAAGGATGATGCCTACAATCCTGAAGGCGAACGCGGTGCAAGTCCTGGTCTCATCTCGTCCCGCTTTGGTGAAGTACTCCTTGGCACCAAAACGTGCCACAGAAGTCGCGCGCGTGTGACTAACACATCTCCGAGAAACTCCAGCTTTGGAGCTTCGTCGGAACTGTTTGAGTTCTTTGCATCAGTTCGACAGCACCCTTGAGCTGCGAAGCAGTAGTAGTGATGGCGATCATGGTTGTCATGATGATGTTGGTGTTGATGATGACGACGGTGATGATGATGATGATGATGATGATGTTGCAGGAGGCTGGATATCTGCACCTAGTTCTGGCTTGTTCCGGGGTGTGGGGGTGGGGGTGGGGGTGGGTGTGTGTGTGTGTGTGTGTGTGTGTGCGTGCGTGCGTGCGTGCGTGCGTGCGTGCGTGCGTGCGTGCGTGCGTGCGTGCGTGCGGGTGGGTGTGTGTGTGTGCGGGTGGGTGTGTGTGTGTGTGTGTGTGTGTGTGTGTGTGAGTGTGTGTGTGTGTGTGTGTGCACGTGTCAGTAAGTTTGACTTTCAGTGTGTTTGAATGTCGGCACGTCGGCAAGTGTTGTGTGTTGTGCGTGCGGCGTGGTGAGTGGGTGTGTAGCTGTGTGGGTGTGTGGCGGCGTGGGTGCGTGGGTGCGTGCGTGTGTGGCGGGTGTGTGCGTGTGTGTGTGTGTGTGTCAACGAAGCTCCAGTCACACATCAGGATATGGTCGGCGGACGCCTTGACCACGTACCTGCATATTGCTTGTGAAACCGTCTACAGAAGTCGCTGTGCGCTGGTTATCGTGGATATTTTACCTGGATGTGTGGTTGTCATTGGATATGGCAGGGGCTAAGCCAAGAACCCCATCTTGCAGCAGCTTTGCATTGCCTGTGTGTCTGTGTGTCTGTGTGTCTGTGTGTCTGTGTGCCGGTGTGCCGGTGTGCCTGTGTGCCTGTGAGTCGGTGTGTCTGTGTGTCTGTGTGTCTGTGTCTCCGTGTGTCTCTGTGTCTCTGTGTCTGTGTGTCTGTGTGTCTGTCTGTCTGTCTGTCTGTCTGTCTGTCCGTCTGTCTGTCTGTCTGTCTGTCTGTTTGCCTGCCTGCCTGCCTGCCTGCCTGGCTGGCTGTCTGTCTGTCTGCCTGCCTGCCTGCCTGCCTGGCTGGCTGGCTGGCTGTCTGTCTGTCTGTCCGTATCTCTGTGTGCACGCGTGGGAGGGGCCGGGGGCGCATGCATGTATGTATGTTTGCATGCTACGATATGCGTGAGATCAAATGCGTATGTGTGTGCATAATTCTGTACAGAGGTGCAACGTAGCAAGTGAGACATATGCATATGCACAACGCATGCCGGCATGTTGGTGTGCGTATGGATGGAAAGCTGGATGGATGTACGGATGGATGAATGGACGGACGGACGGACAGATCGAAGAATGGATCCGCGGATGTGTGGATGGGTGGACAGACGGACGGATAGATGGACGGATGGACGGAAGGATGGGTGGAGACGTGTATGGAAGTGTAAATGCATGACTGTGCGTCAACACACGCAAATAGGCAGATCGGTCATGCGGTGGCCTACAGGGCTCAGTGGCTAGGGGTCCCTACTCAGGCATTCACATCTTCCAATCATGCGCAACACGGTTCTGTTCAGGATGTGGTGCGGGGTCTGAAGTTCATGCACACGTACCCAACACAACACTCCGGCTTCACGCCCCGGCACAAGTGTCAAAACATCCACGCTTTGGTCACCAAGGAGTACACATCCCGAACATGTTTGAATTGGGAACGCGTGCAAATCAGGCACAAAGGCAGACCTCCCGATGCTTTTGGCTTTATACAGCATCGCAAAACCAACCAAGTTGGAACATAGAGTTTGCTAACTCGCAATGCTCGTCAGCCATCAACCGTTGGCAGGATCAGGACATGGCTACGACAATACCAATCTTCGAAATAGCTACCTAATGTAGGCCCTTGATCACTAGGTGCTTTTCAAGTCCCCAATAATCACTGATCCCTATTGCGGGAGAGAATCCAAATCAGGGGTCTACATGACCCAAATCCATCTTAGCATTGGTCTGGGAAGTTCAGGCAGCAGCATGCAAAAGTGTGTGAGATTTCTTTTCTAAATGGCTTAGCCCAGCTTTCTGTTGGAGACCAGGCGCTGAATCTCGTAGAAATTCCTGTATAAGATGAGACACTTTAGCTCATCAAGAGGTATTGGGCTAAAATCGGGACTTCATGATCATAGGTACTTCCGAAGATGATTGCTGGAACGGTTTTGGCATCTGATTCCATCAAGGTCTTATGTTACATCCCCGGAGTCAACCTATAAAATCGACAGGTTTAGGGCTTATCGCGGTTTATAACCTGAAACCAGAGAGCAGCAGTGCATGGTACTTTGGCTAGCCTCGGATTTGGAATATCTAGGACTTCGGGTACAATACGCGAGTAGTGCCGGAACGATACTCGGCTTATCCGGACAGCTCCACCGGATAAATCAAAGCTCCAGGGTTGCGGTTTTAGGGCCTAGGGCTCACGGGTTTCGGGTTAGAGGTGATGTCTGAATGCTGCCGCTGGGCATGGCATCTTTATGTGGTCGCCCGGTTTTGAGGGAATTCCCCTGCCTCTTACTGGGATAAAGTGCACCAGACACACGCATCTGCGGAGGATCAGGTGGGGACCACACGAATACATCATAGCACCCTGAGTAGCGTAATACAGTATTAGCCATAGCACCACCCTAAACCCTAAACCCTAAACCCTAAACCAAACCCTAAACCGCCGACTTGCCAAGTCCCCCAGAAGACAAAATGGGAATCCAAGTCGCTGCATCGGCATTCAGCGTGCCGGTTCCTGCCTTCTTGAGACTTCGATCGGCTTGGCCAGCATTCTTGGCCATAGCTATGGCTTAAACCCTAAACCCTAAACCCTAAACCCTCTAGGGTTTTGTTCTTAGGGTTTAAGGGTTTAGGGCTTAGAGGTCAGGGTGCAAGGGTTTAGGGGCCGGCATTCTTGGCCATACCTATGGCTCTGGGGTTTAGAGATTAGGGTTCAAGAGTTTAGGGGTTTAAGGTTTCTTGGCCATAGCTATGGCTTCAGGGCTTAGAGGTTACGGTTTAAGGGTTTAGGGGGTTTAAGGTTTGAGGTTCAGAGGTCAAGGTTGCGGACTTAAGGCACTCGGCATCAATTTCGAGTTTAGGGCTTAGGATTTCACGGCCATTCATAGTTCAAGACATGTTGAAACTGAAACGTGGCTCATATCAAGCACCTCGGCCGTTAGCCCCCGACCTCGGGGCTTGAAGTCTAGGGTTTAGCGACTTAGGGCTAAAGTGGTGGTGAATTCCGAGTTTCGGGCTGCAGCCCTAATATAGGGGCCTAAAACATTACCTATACTATGCTTTTTTGGGGGGGTTCCTTCTTAGTAATAAAGTAAAATCATATATCCCCAATGCCAAACCATATTCTGATTTTTTTTGGGGGGGTGGGTCCTTCTTATAAATAAAGGTAAGCTCATATACCCTAAAACCATATTCTAATGATTAAGGCCCCTACCCATAGGCCCCTTAGTCGTCCCTTTTTGGGATTACCTAATAGGATCCTAAAACCCTAAACCCTAAACCCACCAAAAAAAGAACTACCATGGGGCCTATGGGTACATTACACACTTTATCGACGAGATCTCCATGCCATTTTTCCCTGGAGCCAAGAGGCAGCGGCTAGAGCACGCAGTGGGCTGGGCCTACCTTGAGCTGCTAAGACCTACTTGTTGTAGGGTGTAGGGTTTAGGGTTTAGGGTTTAGGGCCCCTTTCAATTCCTTCGTGTGGTTATAGTAAGAACCTACCAAAAGTACGTCATGGTGCTGACGGATCATAGCCTGCAAAGGTGCGGAGTCCAGCACTTGGATCTTGGGTTAGACCTGAAACCGCAACCTTCAATGGGAAAACCCGAACCAGCAAATGTAAAAACTGCGCAGTAAATTTCCAACACCAATAAGCCCCTGAAACCCACAATCAAATTACAATCTAGAATAGAACCTTGCGGTTAAAGTCATACCACAAAGTGAAAACTCATTCCTAAGCCCAGTCCCTAAACCTAAACCCCATAAGCCCCAAAAAGCCCCGAGAACAGCCCCAAAATAACCCCCCTAAAAGGCCTAAACAAGCCCTAAAAGCCCTACAAGCCCCCCAAATAAGAATCCTAAACCCTAAACCCTAAACCCTAAACCCTAAACCCTAAACCCTAAACCCTAAACAAGCCCTGAAAGCCCTAAAGGCCTCCAAAGAACTTAAAGCACTCAAGGCCACCTCGGTTGTGAGAAGGAGCTTGGGGGCAACCGTCTCGTCGTCGTCTGCCTGTGCCGCCTGGGGTTCAGGGTTTAGGGTTTAGGGGCTTAGGATTTACGGTCCAGGAGTTTAGGGGTTTAGGGTTTACGGTCCAGGAGTTTAGGGGTTCAGGATTTAGGGTCCAGGGGTTTAGGGGGTTTAGGGGTTCAGGATTTAGGGTCTAGGGATTTAAACTTTAGGGGTTTAGGGGTTTAGGGGTATAATAAGGGTTTCAGGGTTGAGGGTTTCGTGGTTTAGGTTTGGGTTTCGGGCTTCAGGGTTGAGGGTCTTGGAGCGAGTCCTGAAGACTTGCAACCGCTAGAGCAGGGTGAGCACAGGGGTTTAAACGTCAAGGGGCGCCAAACCCCTAAACCCATAGACCCTAAACCCTAAACCCTAAACCCTAAACCCTAAGCCCCAAACCCCTAAACCCATAGACCCTAAACCCCTAAACCCCTAAACCCATAAAGCCATAAAGCCCTGAACCCCTAAGCCTCGGAACTCCTAAACCCCTAAACCCCAAAACCCTAAACCCATAAAGACCTAAACCCCAAAACCCCGGAACCCCTAAAACCCTAAAGCCCTAAACCCCTAAACCCTGCAAACCCTAAACCCTGGACAAGTAGCCTAGGGTTTAGGATCTTTTTAGTTTAGGGTTTCGGTAAACCCTGAACCCCTCACCCTCAACCCTGAACTTAGAGTTTGGGCTTTCGGGTTCAGGGCTTAGGGTTTAGCGCCCTAAGCCCTAAAACAGCAGCTCTTGCTGGGAGCCCAGGGACGGCAATCTCCGAAAGCTGCCGGAGGTGGATCAAAGGCCCGCTAACAGCCTTCGACTTAGGGCGTCGCGCTTGCGGTTTTAGGGCTTAAGAATTGCGATTCTGGGGTTCCGGGTTTTAGGGCTTGGAGTTTGGGGTCATGCTTTCAAGGATTTGAGGAGTTCTAGTGTTTGTTTCGGTGTTCGGTTTCGGGCGTCGAGGCTCCTGGAGGGTTCAATCGACTCTCGCAGAGAGCCCAATACCCCTTAATTAAACAATATACCTTAAACTAGAAGGGGCTATGATTTAAGGTAGATTCCTTAATTCAGGGGTATTGGGCTCTCTAGGCTTGTAGCTGCTCACTGCAGCAAAACCCTACAACTTGCAGCGCAGGTCAAAACCCGAGTCCCATCAACCTTGCAAGCAGCAACTCCTCAACCCTAATCTTAAACCCTAGACCCTAGACCCTAAACCCTAAACCCTAGACCCTAAACCCTAAACCCTAATCCCTAATCCTAAACCCTAGACCCTAAACCCTAGACCCTAAACCGTAGATCCTAGTCCTAAACCCTAATCCCTGAACCCTAAACCCTAGTCCTAAACCCTAAACCCTAAACCCTAATCCCTAAACCCTAGACCCTAGTCCTAAACCCTAATCCCTGAAACGTAATCCTAAACCCTAGACCGACCCTAAACCCGTAGGTGGAAAGCCTCAGACCCCAAGCACAGAAAGCCCCAAAGTTGTACTTGATCAGCCCCAAAGCCCCGAACAGTCTCGAAGCTCCAAAACCTTCCAGATTTCCAATGAAGTGCTACTAGGAACTGCGATGTATTCCCTAACCCCAAACCTGTAGAATCTCGGTCAGAAATCCCGTCAAGAACTGCTCCCCCATCCAATTGGAACAAGGACTCTGACTCTGATGGCACATTGTTAAAACGATTCCGACCTGCGGTATAGTAAACCCCTAAACTCAAAGCCCCAAGCCCTAAACCTAACGCCCTGAACCTCCAACCCTAAGCCCTAAAGCCCTCAACCCTAAACCCAAAGCCCTCAACCCTAAACCTACTTAGCCCACAACCCTCAGCCCCAAACAAACCTAATCAGCCCTAAACCCTCAAAGCCCTAAACACTAAGCCCTAGACAGAGAACCCAGTACACCGTATCTAAGGAATATACCTGAAACCATAATATTAAGGTCCCTTATAGTTTAAGGTATACTCCTTAATTAAGGGGTACTGCTAATCATATTTATACTATAAAGGGCCCCCAAAACCCTATTTTCATTGTTAAGGCCCCTGAACTACCCTTAAAGGAACCCTTTGAAAGGAACCCT
>CAJNDV010032608.1:84057-95506 GCA_905221635.1 Symbiodinium sp. CCMP2456 | reverse complement strand
TTTGCAGCGCGATTACGTATGCTTCGGTGCAGGGCCTGACTCTGAGGGGGCGGGTGTGGCTGTATGATGTGGAGAGCCCACACTTCAGCATCAAACACCTGTACATGGGTTGCTCTCGGGCCACTAATAGTGAACTTTTGAGCGTAGTTTGAGACAAAAAAAAGACCATAGTTTCGTTCCCCACACGCCCCGACTGGGGGCGACAGATGCTGCAAAAAACGGGCAGCGTCCCGTTCACCGACAGCCCCCTCGGAGGGGCACTCCGGAGTCCGCGGAAACACTCAGGCAAAAGTTCATAGACTCTTGCCCGGGTGAGCTCCTTTCTCCGCCTTCTACCCCGCCTGTCGAGTTCCTGAACCGTCTCCGGTCCGAACTCGACAAACCTACTACACTTTGGGTGCCGTGGCGCTCATGGCGCAGGCTGCGGCCCCTACTTCCGGCCCGGTGGAACCTGCCCTCCGGCGTCATCTGGAGCTTCTGATCACCGCCCTCGCATTCCTGGGTGATCTCCACTTGAAGCTTATGCGGAAAGCTTCGTCGCCACCGTGGTTGCCGTCCCGTTGGATTCCTCTCTCCGCCCGCCCTCAACGCAGGAGGTTCTCGCCGCAGACAAGTCCGTCTGGGCCGCTATTGCCGGGCTGATGCGCGATGAGAAATTCTGCCTTGCGACGCCTTGCCTTGCAGGAGATTATACGGTTACACGGCGTATATGATTCCCACGGTTCTGTGTCCCCGGCCCCGGTCCACGCCGCGGCCCGCGTTCCGCTTGGATCTTCTGGCATGGGTGTTGCGCATGTGGTCGATGAAGCCTCGGTGGTGGACTCATCCGAGTCTGATGAGGTTGAGAGTGTCGTGCGTCACTCACCCTGCCCTAGCCCTCGGCTGGCCCGTTCGCGTTCCCCGCCCCGGCCGAAGTTGTGGGTAATTCCTTTTCATATGTTCGGCCTTGCATTCCGCTCGGGCGTAGGTTGGGCGCCCCAACCCGTGTGCTAGGCGTGAGGCGGGCGCCGCTCCACCCGCTTCCGCCCCCCCACTTTCCCCAACTTGCCCTGAGCCTGCTCAGCCAACTCCGGCTCTCTTCCTGGACTTATTCTCCGGCTCCTTCGCCCCACTTAGCGCTGCTATTGAAGCGCTCGGTTGTGACCGCATCGCTCCGGTTGATGCTCTGTTTGGCGAACAAATCGATGTCTTAGACTCGTCTCACCAGGCATCCTTGAGGCGGCTCTGCTCCTCCGGTTTGGTGCGAGTGCTGTGTGCAGGCCCTCCCTGCTCAAGTTTCAGTCGTGCGCGGCTGCGTCCCGGTGGTCCTGCGCCCGTTCGTACTCCCAAACATCCCAAAGGCATTCCCGCCCCGAACGCACGCCAGCAAGCAGAGCTTGATTTGTCTGACCGGCTTCACTCGTTCACGCGTGAACTCCTTTCCCTTGTTCTCCTGAATGGGGGCATCGTCATTCTCGAGAATCCATCCACAAGCCTCTTGTGGCTTCGCCCGCGTTGCATTTCCTGGCTCCGCCATCATTGCCTTTCTGCTGTGAAGTTGCCGCCTGCAACCGTGGCCTCGACGTCTTCAAGTGCTGGACGTTTGCGTCCAACCTTTCCGACCTTTCTGCGCTGGCCTCCTCCTGCTCGCGCCGCAAAGGCTGCCATACACCTTTCTCGGGGCTCCTTGACGCATCCGGCCAGTTCCTTACGCGGTTCACTGCTTGTTATCCGGAGTCCTTTTATGTTCTCGCATGGCGTCCATACTTTCCCCGTTTCTGTCCAAGCATGTTGGTCTGGTGCCCTTTTTGTCTTGGGAGCACCGTCTTTTGGCGCCCAAGCTGTCCTGGCCTGTGCCGGATTCTCGTGTCGAAGATGGTGCAGGTTCCTGCTCCACCGGATCTTGGTCCGTTCCACACGGTGACGACACCTTCAAACAGTTGCGCCAGGCATGGATTCAGCGAATTACTCGCGCCGACTTTCTGGGGAAGTTCCGAGCCCATCTTGCACCCGGTTCCAAAGAACCTCCGCTCTCGGATCTGGACTTGACTCCTTCTGTCCGATAAGGAATTTCAGACACTACTATGTGTCCCTCCTGGCCAGCCGTTCCGTCTGTTTCTTTTGGAGGCTTTGCTTGGGGTGTCCCGGGATCCTGATATTTCCTTCATAGATCTTCTGGTGGAGGGCGTGCCGCTCGGTGTTGACGAGCAAATGCCTTCCTGCCCTGCCTTGTTCCCGGCGCCTGCCCCTGCGGAACCCAGCGTACCACTCCTGAAACCGTGGATTCTCTCCTGGAATCGGAGATCCGCGAGGACTGGGTCCAGCCAGCCCCAGGCGGACTTTCGGCCCTCAAATCTAAGTCTAAGTATTCTCGGTCCGCGGTTGGCAAACTTGGTTTGGTCAAGGCTCCGGACCGTGATCCGCGCCTGGTGGTCGACAGCAGCATTTCCGGTGTCACTGACCATACGTCGCTTCCGAATAAGTCCGCCAACCCGACTATATCTGGCTTACGGCGGTGTGCTCCTTCCCGGCCTGCTCTGGAAGCCCTCTTCGCATTGATTTTAGACGTCAGTAAGGCTCACCGTCGGATCCTTATCCGTCCTTCCGACCGTGGACTTTTGTGTTTCTTTCACCGTCAGGTACTCTATCAATGCTTTACCCTCAATTTCGGAGCCCGCGCTTCCGGTTTTTACTGGGCCCGTGTGGCCGGTCTGCTTTCCCGCCTGCTGCACCGTCTTCTGTACGTCCGCCATGCTCTCCTGATCTATGTGGATGATCTTATGTCACTTTCGTCCGGACCGTCCGCTCCGGTCTGGGCCGCGTTGATGTGCATCCTTCTCCTAATTCTCCGCGTACCGATGAGCTGGCATAAAGCCTATCTGGGTACGCAACCTACCTGGATTGGCTGGTCATTGTGTTTTACTGGTTTTACCGCCACCATGCAGCCTCCGAAACTTGCCCGTCTGCGTGCCCTTCTCCGCTCCTCCCTGGACTTGGATTCCTTGCCGTTGGCCCTCACGGGCAAGTTGCTTTGGGTGTGCTCGTTATTCCGTGCCTTCAGGCCGTCTTTGGCCCCTCTGTATAAGGATCAGAGTCTTCCGCCCCTGGTTCATGTGGCGCTCAGCCCCGACAAGTGGTCCCTGCTCCCGTCCAACTTGTCCCAAGGTCCCAAGGCTTGTCTTTGCTGCGAGACATTGGCGTTGCCAGCTGTCCGAAAGGATGCACTTTGGTTTCTGTTTTGCACAATCCGAGGTTTCCAGCCTTGAGCAGGTTCCCAAACACTTTCCTGGCGAACGTCGTGTCTGGATTTCTGTTCGCATGCTCGCCCCGCTAGCTCTCTTTGGAATCTAAAGAAGTCTTTGGGAATCCTGCCTTCTGGGTTCCGCTTGCACTGGACCCTTTCTTTTCGTGCGAAGCATTTGCGGATGCATGTGCCGATTCGCGTCGTGTGGGACTTGGTGGTTTCGTCAGCCTTCCCAACTCCCGCACTGTTTCCGTTCTGGAAGTATCGGAAATGTTCCCCTGGCTCCCTCCTCAGACCTCCCCACAGAAATTTATAGCTGCCTGGGAGCTCCGTGTGTGGCCCTTCTCATTCCCGCCGCTCACCATCCGATCCATTTTACCAGTCGTTGTGACAACAGCCCCTCCGACTCCGCTGCCTGGAAAGGTATTTCTATGGCACGTGGGATGTGTTCCTTGCTCCGCGCCTACTTCTTGTGGCAGCGACATTTTTGCGTATCTACCCATATTGAGCATGTTCCGGGTTTCCGCAATGTCACTGCTGTCGGTCTGAGTCGCGGCAAAGAGCCCTCTACTTTCGGACTTCGTCCCTCTGATGAGGTTCTCATTCCTTAGCGCCTTCTCTCCGTCCCTCCGCGCGGTGCATACTTCCCTGAATCAGAGTATTTGGATTCTAAGTTTCCTGCGTTGACCTCCAATGCAGCGCTTCCGTGATGGCACACTGTATGGCTCTGGATTCTGGACTTTGGCTTCGGTTTCCCCGGTGCGGGTATCCATCGCTCCGTGCTCTCTGGCTATTTTCTTCTGGCCGTGCACTCCGCAAAGTCCTCCCGATGTCCGGCCGAACCGTTAGATTTTTCGGCCCCGCCGGACATCCGCATACTGATCCGGAGCAGGCTACCTCCGAGGACCGGCCGGCTATCCGTCCCGGCCCTCGATGGACTCCGCTGCGATTGAGCCATCTGTCAAAAAGAAGTGCGTGTCCGCAACCTTCTGTGCCGTCTAGCCTAACCGATCGTAACGGACCAGTGAAAGCGGTAGAACGGTTTCTCGACGTGTCGTAATGTGTTTTTCCGCTTTCTCGCAACGGCAAGTCGTATCCGCAGCCGTTACGACTTAAGTGCTCCGGTCCGCGATCGGGGTGCTAGGATTTGAATTCCCGCCACCGTCCCCTTTCTCCTACCGTTACTGAAGTTTGGAATCTCCTTCGGAATTCCTGGACTTTGGTCTTTGGACTTTGCACCGTCGTACATACAGTCCGTAGGCCGTGCATTCCGCAAAGTCCCCCCGATGTCCGGCCGAACCGTTAGATTTTTCGGCCCCGCCGGACATCCGCATACCGATCCGGTCCCGGCCCTCGATGGACTCCGCTGCGATTGAGCCATCTGTCAAAAAGAAGTGCGTGTCCGCAACCTTCTGTGCCGTCTAGCCTAACCGATCGTAACGGACCAGTGAAAGCGGTAGAACCGGAAAATCACATTCAACAGGCGGAACTCGAAGCACAAAACTAGACTCCCCGGCGGGACCTGTGCTCGATAACACAAGCATTCATCAGGCATTCTCGATGAACAAAATTCGCACTCGATGGGAAAGCATACTGCCTCAACAGAGGCTCTTAACCCTCAGAGCTTCCAAAGCGCCTATCGAAGGGGAATAGCACTCGCCCAGAAGTGCTGGATGGAATGTACTGGCAGGTGCAGTGCATTAGGCACTTCTAATCCGCCAAAATCTTATGCACACTGGGGGAGCGGTGTGACCCCTCTTTATTGGTGGCACCAGAGTTAGTGCAAGTGGCGGGTCAGGGGCAAAGTGGTTAGGGCGGAAAGCTAACGTGCTGTCAGATGCACACGAGTAAAGGGTTTGCAAGGTCCCCAGGGTACACTGTACAAGTCATCTCACAGCTATGATCACGAGGCTACAAACCGGTCGATTTCAGGTGGTTCTCTGCCTCATCCGCCGCGGCCGCCTCCGGCTGCCACGCATGCCTGGCGCCGCGCCGGAGGTCATACGGAACTTGACCTGCCAGCAGCACATATAGCAACAAAACGACATGCCCGGAAATCTATGACGAGGGAAAGCGGATGCCTGCCGCCTGCAGGGCGCCGTAGAAAGTCTTCCAGTCGTGGAATTTGACACTGGAAGGCCGGGGCCACACAGCAGAAGGCTTTCGACTGCAGTTCTAGCCGCTTAGCGCAGCTTCTTCTTCTGGTTCCCACAGGTTTTGCGAGGACGGCCGGGGCGAGTTTCCCGCGTCCTGTGCGGTCTGCTTGGAAACCTTCACGGCGCAGAAGGTGCGAAGGGATTCTCGTGTGTGATCTTGCTGGCCGCTGCTGCCTCGTGCGGGTGGCAGATCTGGGCACGAGTCGACGTGAAATGACTCTGAAGGGCGATGCACGAAAAGTTATGGCAGTTGAGGACCCATTACAGAAATCGATAGCAACAATAATTCTGTGTGCATGATTCCTTGAATGATGCTTGCTACATGCCACATCCAGTTATGCCCAAAAGCTTGCCTCCTGTGCCTGAGAAGGAGATTGTCAAGATGCCCTGCAACCACGTCTTTCACAGAAGCTGTTTGTCCGGCTGGTTTCAGGCAGGCTGCATCTCATCATGACATAATCCGGACATGCTGCCAAGGCCTTGCAAGTCCTGCAGTGACTTTGGCCCTTCCGTGGCTTTGGTTAAGGAATGGTCGTTTTTTGCTTCCGTGGCCCTGAGAGGTGGCTCGAACCTGCCCTTTGTGCCGGGGTGACGTGGAGCAGGCAAAGGTTCTTTGTGTCGAGGTCGGGATTTTGCAGGCAAGGAGATTCCATAGCTTTGAGGGCTTACCAAGTTGCGATGCTCAAACTAAGACGCGACGGTGTTCTCCCTTTTGTCAGCTGTGCGCGCAGCGCCTGCAGCAAGCGCATGTGGCGCTTGTGCGGCTCCTGCTGTGGCACTGTGGCGCAGTCCGCATATTGAAATTTGAGCGGCGAATCGTGGTCTCTCCACGGGTCTCTCGTGGTCAGGACACCGAAAACACTGCTAGCTCTTCCTCGCTTCGCTGGGTGTATCCTCCCCCACAGTGCCTTACGTGTTTTGGGCGGAAGCCGTACTGCCGCCAGAGTCCTCATATTGGCCTGCACGTCATGCGAAGTCCCGAAAGTCCTGATATTCTCCAAGGTTGGCAGTTCTGCTCCCCCCACAGTCCCATACGCTTCCGCCTTTCGTCCACAAATTGCTTTGCCGCCATGTGTTTCAGCCTCAGCGCCGTGCAAGTTGTAAGATGCTGATCGCTCCGCCGCCACAGAATGTGAGGTGCGCATTTTGGACGCATGAGGTGGTCTTGGGAGCATCCGGGGTGCTGCAGGAAGTTCACTCTAAGCTGGTATAATTCCACAGAAGTGTTCGAGATGCCATCCATCCATCCGGGTCAAGCCATACGAACTGAGAGGCCATCGAGGCTCACCATTGTTTTGCTTTACTTCCCTCCCTATCGCTGATTCAGGTCCTTGTCTGAGAATCTCAGATCGCTTTGCAACTTTGCAATCGCTTAGAGCGTTTTCAAGATGCATGGCGAATTATTTTGAAGATTCGGAATTAATTTGTTGCCGTGCTTATGCACCGGGCAACATAGATGACATATGTTCAGCTTGCACAGGGTGGCCTGAATGCCAGGAGCACCGTTGATCTTTACAGATGTGTTTTTCACGAGGTTTGAGACACTTACCGAGCTTCGCAACTTGTACAGGCGTCTCGGGTGGAACTGGGCAGATCGAAGGCGCTTGGCTCCGGGGTGTAAGGCAAAAGTGGAGCTTCAGTGTTCCTCACGAGCTGTGTTGGAGCTGCCAGGTGTCCTACTATTATGCCACAATGAGTACAGAAACACTCGCAGAGAGAGAGAGAGAGATATACATATTTATACATATATTTATATATATATATATATATATATATGTATTTATATACATATACACATGCATATACACAAACCGACAGTTAAGTACATACTTAAGTACATGCAGCTATGGGACAACATCTCGCTGGTTTTGCGAGTGCACTAGCCATTGTGGTTCTTAGAGTTGTAAGTTCTCCTGCAGCAGTACTCTGCACGAACACCAAGGACGACCCTGCTTATGTAATCAGCAAGGAAAACAATAAGTCAACAGCATGATAGTATGTACAAGATGTTCTTGACGATGAATATGACGATGATTGCGACGGGCCAGTTATAACGATGCACAGTAGAAAGCTTCTTCGACAAAAAGTCATAAGAGCAATAATGTGCTGTAGAAACTATCAACATATCAATCAGGGTGCAGATAGCAACATTACCATCACTATACATGTACCGCAATAGTGTAATGAAGTCTGTATCTGCAAGCTCTGTCCGTGGAAGTTACTTCACACTGCGAAGAGGAAAATGCACCGAGTCAGCTTGCGGGGTCTGGGCGAGGCTTCGCAGCTGTCATTCTGAGCTTGGGATGCTTGCAGAATCTGCGAACTCAGGCGCAATTGCTGCTAAGCTATGGAGAAGTCGACCGCTGGAGGTGCGGGGTGCTGAGACACACACGACCGCCGCCTGTGGCAGCCAGAAGCTAGAACTACTGCTGGCTTTTCGCAGCATGCAAAGCCACAGGGTTTGGGATGTGCAGTCACGCTTGTCTGGAATTCTCTTTGCAGCGAATAGCAGCTCGCTACCCTCAAACATTATAGCTGGCAATCCACAAGTGCTGCTGTAGGCAGGCCAACAGTTTGTTTGGGTTCGGAGGCCAAAACGTTTAGAGACGGGCTCATAGCGCATTGGGAAGTGTGAGGAGGATTAGCTTCGTGGCCGCAGGCCTAACTCTGAACATGCTTCCTGGCTGTGTTGTGGCCCAGGTGCAGGAAAGCCATGCGGGTGCCGATGCTGCTGGACAGGGCCGGCTGTAGTTTGCCGGTAAGGGTATCCAGCTCAGCAGACCCGTCGGAGCAGGAGCAAGCCAATTTGTTGAGTACGGCTGTTGAAGCTTCATGCGACAAACTTCTTGCCGTCTCAAGACCAGAGGCTTTTTCAGCTTCCGCATGCTTCCGCAATACTCGCCTCGCCACAATTGGCTTCTCGGATCAGGTCCCAGCAGCCGGTTCTTTTCCAGCTTCACAGCTCAAAGGCTCACGGCGTCTGTGGTTGTTTCAGGTGGATAGGGTGGGTCCGGTTCTTGGGAGAGAGGCCTGCAAGCAATTTTCTGATGGATGATTCCCTCGCAATCTGGCATCTGTGCCGTCACTTTGAATTCCAAAGGTGCAGGCTAAAACATTTGCATTGCCTATCAGTTCGGCTGGCAAGCAAAAGGTGTACCCATGATCGGTTTGTCCAAAATCCAGGCAGCGTAACGGGCAGGGTTGAGGTCGGTGATCTGACTTCGCAGGCAGCAGGCATCCACGAGGTGTGAGTCCAATTGCTTTTTTGTTCTGATTCCGTGGCGCTCGGAAGGCCCAGGGGATTAGCCATGGCGGCAGTCAGATTGCAAAGCACATGCAGCATGCGTTTCTGGCAAGAACCCTTCTACTACAAGCCAGACCTGCAAGGCTTAAAACCTCTCACGGAGACGACTCTTTTGGACAGCATAGTTGTGATGAAAAGCCTCAACACACGAACGCCGTCGAACTGTCCTGGCCCTTTGTGTGGCGCCATGGAGAAAGCTCCTGACAGCCCGGAAGTGGATGGCGCCATCGGGCTGAGAATTCACATGTAGTACCCGTCGTAGGAAGAGTTGGGTCTTTGCTGCTAAGGCTGCGGGCTGCGACGGTTTCGAATTTGTGTCAGGTCGATATTCCCACCTGCTGATGCCTCTCAATATCTTTGATACTGTCGCCCACACTCGCCCGCGCACCGAAGCCTTTTTGTGGCTGAAGACGCTAAATCACGGCTGGCTGTGACTGGTACCCTTGAAAGGGGACGGCCGCCAGGATCTGCCGCGCCATGGAGCTGTCGCTACAGCGCCCCGGACTCCACCGTAGCTGAAAAACGACCCGATGCTAGTCCAAGATGGGTGTCGATCATGGGAGAATTTCTCATATGAAATAGGCGAAGCTATGCGAAGCTGGATGACCGAATTGTAGGCTTGGATTGTCGACGCCGCAGCTAAGGCATACATTCCTACATGTGAAGGAGAAACAGTCAAAGAAGGACGGTCAGGTTGAGCCTTGCTCTTTCCAAGCTGCCTTTGGAAGGCACTTCGAATATGTTGAGTGCGGTGTCGCATTTGGGAGCTGCTGTCTTCGCGAATTCCATTTAGGGGCTATCAGCTCGGAGGAGCGGACGAAGAGTCTGCCACCGCCCGATAGTTCGGCTTCGGGGAATGAGGCCAGGAGCCCTAGAGGCAGCTGCGGTTGTGCCTTGCGGATGCCGCCTGAGCCCGTGCGTGTGTGGGAGGGAACATTGAACAGCGGCCCCGTCCCCATTTCTTCGAGGCAAAACCATCAAACGGGCTACATGCATATGTTCGACGCTACGTGGTCGCAGAAGGGTTGGGAAATGCTTGCCGGGTTGCACGCTCGTATGGCAGGGAAGCAGCTGCGATGAGTTTGGTCCAAGGTCTCCACGCAAGGGTGGATGAAGACTTCCACGAGTTCAATCCCGGATCTGGTGGTCACCCAGAGTTTTGCTCGCGCCCTTGCGTGTCTTGTCAGATAACATGCCCGACTGGCAACACAGCTCTTGAGCATCACATAATAAGCTACACGCGCGACACGTTCGATGCTCCGATTTAGAAGAACTGCATCCTTTGCTGCTACTGATCGTGCCAGCACAAGAATGACGTCTGCAAGGCATACTTCCAGAGCGGATACTGCCGACGCCTGGGTGGCTGCCAGATGTGCCATTTCTATCACGAGCGCGTTCGCCTGGACAAGAGCCTTGGGCCCAATCTAGAGGGTCAAACTCGCACGATCGTCAAGGGCACGGAGTCACAGGGGCTTCAAAAGGCAGGGCCCAGTCGAGCGACCCTGGTCATTGAGTTCAGGCTGTTCATTGTGAGGCCATTTGCAGACTGCTCACAAGTACTTTGCTTGGCCAACCGGCAAGGGCGCGTCCCCCGAAGCTTCAACAAAACAACTTCAACACATTGCATGGCACCCGTTGCAGCGATATCGCAGCAAAGGACGCAGCGTAGCTGGCTGGGAAGGCTCTCTGAGCGCGAATTACTGGTGTCACTCGGTCGAGATTTGAGAAATTGAAGAGTCGGGATGCTACTAACCGGGCTGAGGGCTTCGGAGACGATCTGGCTTTAACCATGCAGGTTTGGTCTACCTTTCTTCTGCTCAGCTATCGTCTGGCTTTTCATGTGAATGCCCATTGACGAGACTACGTGGGATAGAATGTCCAAGAGTTTCGCGGAGTCTTGGATGTTGGGTGTCAGGCACATGAGCAACTGAAGGTATCCACTGTGCCTACTAGATCTTTCCTGACACCAAACGTTCTGCTATGTCCTTGCCAGTGCGACCAGAAAGATTTTTCGGTGCCCGAGCTGGGATTGGGAAGCTCACGTCGTAACTTTATGAAATCCAAGTAGGTGCATCGCGTCCGGACCTTTCAATGGGCTGGGGAGTTCACAGGGGAGATGGAGATTTCTCAACCAGAATCCCTGAATACAAAAGCAAATGATGTCAGACACCCTTGTGGAATCTGTTATAGCCTGCCCTACTATACTCTATAACATAGGTCGCTCACGTTTTTAGGTTGTTCAGCCAGGGCTGGGAGTGTGGATCGTGTCGTTCCCACCTGCTTGCTTTTTGAATCTCCCTCGGACCAACGAGGAGGGAGACAGGGACCATTCTACCCTGGGCCAGGAATCTATGTGAGGGTTGTTCTAAAGGTCCGCGTCTACGGTGTATACAAGATCGGCAATGTGAAAGGGTTNNTGATAAAGCAGGCGCGAAAGGAAAGCACTTTTGCGCGAAAGATGTGTCAACACGTCATAACATACTGCAGGATTCATGTATGTCCTGCCGTAGCATCTTCAATCGACTGATCCTCGAAGAAGCTCGCGAGCCCTTAGTCGAGGTTTTTTGAACGAATGAGCCCTAAAGCCTGTCGCGTCTCTTTCTTGTGAACCTTAAACCTACGGAGAATGAGTTCCTGCACCCTTGATTGATCTTGATTGCATCGTTTGAGCCCCCAGCCCTTACAGATTTGAACTCCGGCCCTGTCGTCGTACCTTCTACGTGGCGAACATCTAACTTGTACGAGTCCTCAGTACTTGCCTTGACC
>CAJNDV010032608.1:35928-83957 GCA_905221635.1 Symbiodinium sp. CCMP2456 | reverse complement strand
GAGCGCATCCGAGAGGAATTCCTTGACGCCTTCCTGGTGCAGAAGCGCGCCTATCGCCGAGCCAACGGCGGCTCATGTGCTCCTTGCCTTGCAATGGATGCTGAACCACGTTTTGCTCCAGACGATAGACGTGTGGAGGTGGCCAGCCAGATCAAATCCAGGCAGCAGAAGCCGTCACAGCACAAGACGGTGGTGCGTCGCACCTTCATCGAGGTTGCCGACGACGACAGCACCGAGGATGAGTTCGCGATCATCCGGGAGAGATCCAACAGACGTGCTAAGACCTTCCAATCACGCAACTCGTGGTCCTCGGAATCTGATTAGGAGCCGAAGCGCTGCAGCCATGGCAGGGTTCCTCTTTCGCTCTCACAGAGACCCTGCATGTCACACTGTATGTCTAGCCCATGGTGTGAGTAGAGCAAACCCCAAAAAGTTGGAAACCGGATTAGGGACAATTAGTGCTGCGATTCCTTATACATTGCTCTTAAGGATTGAGGCTATTGGGTTTCCAACTTTTTGGGCTTCTACAGTAATTCAGACATTTGACAATCCTGGATTTGCACGGCCTACCCGCCCTCTGGTTCTTGTACAGCCGCCACTTGCGCGGGCGCAAGCAGCTTCCAGCCGCTGCCTTCTGTACAAGAAGACTGGCCTTAAGGTTCGACTCCGCTCGGCATGAAAGCTAAGTGCCCACTAAAGGGTCGGGCACAGCGACGGACGTTCCTGCAAAAGCCTGCCTCGGCTGGTGGACTTGCAGCATCAGTTGCTGTGGCTGCTGGCTGGAGCAGACCTGGAATTTCACCATTTTCACCGAGCCTCGACGATTCGGAAACTCTTCCGACGAGAAAGGATGCATTGGTTCTTGCCTTGGGTTTGTCGCATTTGTCGCATGCAGAACTGGCACAGGCTTTGGAGATGTCACTGGCAGACGCCTGGCGGGCCGTCCGGCAGGTACTAGAAGTCACAAGAGCCACAATGTAACAGCAAAGCCACCCAGCAGCACTCTTGCACTCTCCCGGCCAGGAGAGCCAAGATGCACGTGATGCCGAGAGTGGGAGCGGCGCTGAGCTTCAGAAGCTTCTTGCCGAAGAGCAGCGGTGCCAAGAAATGGCCCCTCGGCGGCCTCAAAGTTCCGAAGGTCAAATTTGAAATTTGTCGCCATTTTTCCAGAAGCTCATGTAATTGCACACGTGTTCCTGGTAGTGATGCACGATTTTATGCTCGTGTGCCTCGGCGATGCATTGGTCGTAGACCGGCAGATAAGATCGTGTGTGGTCTTTGCCGGCCTCTAGCACTGATGTGAAGACATGTGCTCCATCGAAGGAGAGTGCCTGCGAAAGCATGCCCGTGGCCCAGATATTACGCCTCCAAGGCATGATGGCCTCAGAGCGGAAGGGGAAGTTCTGGTCGGTCAATTTCCGTCAGGATCACTGCGTGCATGTGCTGAAAATGCGGGAGCGATTCCCACTAAAGGTCAATGGCAGCGGCCGAAGCAGGTGAAACAGCATCACGTCTCTACAAGGTTGAGGCGGAGTTGTCGCAGCAATGCCAGATCTTGAAACCTGGTTGCGCTGGAGCGATCAGGTTGGTTTAGGATGTGGCCCATGAAGCTCTAAGGGGTCTCGGCCAAGCTGGAAACATGATACCAGCTTCATGTATGCCCTTTATTTAGGGCTTCGGGTGCTTCAAGCAGCCACTCATTCAGCCAGGCAGTGCTTAATCACTTAACCCTTTTATTATTAAACACCCCCTCATGTCCTCTAGTAATAAACACATATTGGGGATGATTGGGGCGAATCCTCCCGAAATCATCCCTGTGCTCAACGACCTATTCTGAATTAGGGGGGAGGGTTTCGAGGGGGAACAGTAGGAGCAAGGCCAACAGCAAGAGCAAGAGCAGCAGCAAGAGCAAAGCAAAAGCAAGAGCGGGCGTAAGAGCAAGAGCAGGAGAAAAAGCGGGAGCAACAGCTAGAGCAGGAGCAGGCGCGCGAGACACAGCAGAAGCAGGAGCAAATGCCCTCGCGGGAGCAAGAGCACCACCCTCTGAAGCTTCAGTGGAGATACCAGTACCCCCCTATTCATAAAAACTTTCCGAGTTGTAATTGGGGGGGGGGGGGAACGCAAGCCAGGCCTAGGCTGGCCCACGCCAGACGGAGCGCATCGGATTCACTATGCTATATTATTTTACTAGACTTATTAGTCTTACGGTTGTTATTGTTGCTATTGATACTTGTCAGTTATTGTCATATAGTATAGATAAACCCTAAACCCTAAACCCTCAGAATAAGAATAACAGTATTGGATCTATGATCTTTGATGCGCTCAGGACAGAGGAGAAGGCGGAGCTCTTGGAGATGATCGCTCCACGCAGCTCTGAGGAAGGCCGCCAATCTTCACTCTAGGGCCTTAGGCTTTAGAGTTCCTAAACCCTAAACCCCTAAACCCTAAACCCTAAACCCCTAAATCCTAAACCCTAAACCCTAAACCCCTAAACCCTAAACCCTAAACCCAGTTGTTCAGGGTTCTGTGGTCAGAGCCCTCCTAATGCCTTTGATTGCAAAGCTCCAGGCTTCATTCCGGAGGCGAGTCCTGACGCAGAGAGCTTGGAGGCTACGGAGAAGCTTCGAGCTCTGGAGCAGGACATCGGTTGGGCGACCGGAGTCGTTTTTTGGGTTTGCGTTGGTGTTCTCTTTCAGGAGTTTTCAGCATCCTTAAGGTACGAGCAGCAGCTAACGAGATCACACTTTGAACATCTTTGAACGACCCCTCGCAGATTCGAGTCCCACGTAAGTCTTTCACTAGACCCCCCCAGCCCCAAACCCTGAAAATATACTCACGCAAGCCGAAGATTGGACCAAAACAAACATTGCCTGAGGCGTAGCAAGGACAAGTCCAAACTGGGGCACAGCGAGCTGCTGTAATACCTTATATTCTACTGCATACGACTGCTACTGCTGCTACATGTACCGCCTCGACTTTGGATGGATTTCTATCGTTCTCTTCCTGGGTCTCCTATGTTCTCTGTTTCTACGTGGGATGACATGGGATGACAAGGATTATTCGTCGCACGATTTCAGTCTGCATCTCGTCTAGCGCTAGCCTTGGGCCAAGTGGGAGATCTTCTGATGTGGCTCGCTCGGGCTGGCGTCTGTTTGTGCATCCTGCAAGTGGACCTGTGTGGGACAGGGCTGCGTCGCGATAGTATGATTTGGTCCGGTTCCGAACTGTGCACTGTCTGTCTGCCACTGTCAAGAAGCAGCCTCAACGCTTGAGGGTCAAAGTTGACCATGGCTTTAGAGGGGCTGCGTGATTGGACATGCATGAACTTGAGCATGCTCACAGCATCGTTTCAGGAGAACGAGGCGCTCAGACTCAAATGTGCGCAAGCAGAGGACATTTCTGGTTGTCATATAATATGTTGCCACGCTTCTGAGGAATGTTTGCGAACCTCGAAAGCAGCCCGCAGAACATGGGTTGGTGCATTCGTTAAGAACGTTGCGCAGCTTCTTGGTGTGCACCGACCCCTGAGCAGGAGCAAGGCCGCTGGGAAGAAGCAACAACTCGCCCTGGTCTTAACTCCGTGGCTGGTTGTGTCTGTGCATGCATCCTTGTAAAGTTATGATCACGGGAAGAGTCGTCATCGACTCCTTGTCATTGCCCTGTGCGCACAAAGCCCTTTCATTCACTTGTCAATTTCGCGACTTCGCATCATCTTGTACATGAGTTCTTTCCGAGGACATGCAGAGGTGGAAGAGTGGCAGACACGATGCTACGCCCTGGAAGCTGACGCCCATAAGGCAGAGAGGCTGGCGGAGGAGTTGCAGTTGAAAGCCGAAGAGTTGACCTCATCACTGACGGACCTGGAGTCCACGAGGAAAGGTCAGTCAATGGCCCAGGAACTTGCAGAGTCACTGGACAAGTCTTACAAAGAGCTGAACTCCGAGTACAGCAAGTGCCATGCAGAGCTCTCGGAAGCCAAGCAGGAAGCTGAGAGGCTCAGGCAGCTACAGCCCCCACAGCCCGTACAGCACGTACAGCACGTACAGCCACAGCCCACCTCTGCTCCCCGCGCCTCTCTAGTCGCAACAGCCGGTGAGCCCGCCACCTTGGGTTCTACCGTGGCTGCTTTGCGGCGTGCCCGGGCCTCTTTGGCTGGCGAGGCCATAGAACGACTTCCACAGGGGGCGCAGCAGGCGCAAGCAGATCCAGGCAGCCCTTCGCGGGACGTCAGTGCGGGCTTGAAGGCACTGCAGCGCCTCAAGGCAGCTGCGGCGGGAAAGGCCAAGACAGAGGCCGGGGCCGAGTCACCGCAGTCGTCCTCACCTTCGGGGTCAAAGGCAGCCAGCCTCATCGCGAGCCGAAGCAAGGCGGATCGTCTGTGCAACGACACTTCTGCCTTTACATCTCAGCCTAGGGCCTAGGAGACAGGGTCATGTCACGTTCATCACTTCGACAGAAAAGCTGTTGCATTCAGTGTCGCACTCCGTGTCAGGATGCATGCTTCATCCACACATCAGTTGCATGCCGAGCATGTGAGAATCCTCGCAGGCCAGCAGCCTCTGGTTGAAAGCGGCCCAGACAACAGGTGATGCAGCGAAGGAGTAGAGGCGTCCGTATGCGTCCGTGAGCAAGGCCAGACAAGATACACTCGGACATCCGATCGGCAAGACGACTTTGCGGAGGACCTCCAAGCGAGAGGGTTCAGGCGAGACCAGGAGCCTAGGAACCCGGCACTGCGCGCTCCTCTCATGGCCAAGCCGAACAGGCAGAGACAGGAATGGAGGCCGTACAAGACATCCGCCCGGGCTGCAGAACGGCCACCCGTGCCGACGCAGCGCATGTCTCCTTCCACTTCTCGGGTTAATGGCTCTTTGGGCAAAGGGGCATCGCAAACGTTTCATGAAATTGGCCCGTGGCCTGAACAGGTCTTGGGCCCCAAGCTAATTTGGAGCTTGAGCCTCGTCCCAGTCCTGTCTCCTCTGACTGTTGCCTTCCTTGAGCCCGTATGAGTTGAACTCGCCGGTCAACAACAGTCAGAGCGACACAGGGAGTTGGCACTGCCACACAGGTTAATGCTTCTTTCTACTGCTCGCTGGAAAATCTAGCTGAGTAGTGCAACTATGTCGTAGGAGTCCTTGTGCGCAAGTGCAAGCTCGTGGCTCCAGTACCTCATTTTCCGCGAGAGATCGATTCTGACAGGACGATGCGCTGCAGAGAGGACATGTTGAAGATTTGCTTCGGATTGCTCAGCCACGTCGGTTGCCACGAGATGGCCTTGAGCACCGATTTGTCCCATGTGAAATTCTGGCTCAGTGCTGCACTTGCAGCTTCCTCAGATGCCCTTCATGCACCAATGGTCGCTCTCCATGGCAAGCCTCGCAAAGCTGGCTCAGCCTTAGCAGCAGCTGCTGTGGCCTTCTTGGTCCATCACAAGGGGCAGGGCCAGGCCCCCGGAGCCCTCTTGCGAAGTCTGCAGCTTGGGAGGCCAGGTCGCACCGAGCTCTGCGCATCTCAGAGAGGGACAGCACGGCGCACGGAGAAGGTCGCGCTGCTGATTGACGGAGATCAAATCGGACCTCAGTGGTTTGAATCTGTGTTGCTGGCAGTGCAGACGATGTCCGGCGAAAGGCCAGCATGCCTAAGCCATGACTTGACAATTTTTTCTTTCACCCTGTTGAGCTATTGTTAAGTGCCGGAGACCTTTGAACCAGCTTTGAAGACACAAACAACATTCAAGCACCTCTGAACACCTCTGACTGTGTCCTCCGCAAGGCCTAAAGTGGCGGTTTGCTTCGGAGCTCCGCATTTGGCAAGCTCATGGAAATCACACTTGGCACAGCATGGAATTCAATTCCAGGAAGTCGAGCGGAAGAACACCACAGACCTACCCGACCCTAACGATGCTGCCATTATGGAGGTGGCGAATTCAATTGCCACAGCAAGTCCTGACAGCTGCATCGCCATCGCCTCCACGGATTCCGACTTTCTGGATTATCACCTGCAGCTGAAGAATCGTGGGATCCGCTCCGTGGCTCTCGTGCCCTACACGAGCGATGAGAAGCGTTGCGCCCTCTCCGGCGTGGAGTCCTGCCGATTTCGAGTTCCTCCCAGCAACCCCGGCTTCAAGGAGGCCTTTGAAGCCCGGTTTCAACGAGAGTACGAGGAGGAGAGGGCCCAGGAAGTCTTCCAAGAGGTCGGGGAGGCTCTCAAAGAGCTTGGCTACCTGCCAGAGCTGCCTCCTTTCCCAACTGTGAGGTCTTTGGCCATTTTTTTCCATGCGAACAAAGTCGAGAATGTGCAGTTGTATCCTTGGTGCGTCGCAGCCTTCCTTGCCAGACCGCTTCTGGACACTGCCGTCCCGAATCCCGGAGACCTGCTGTTCTTCGAGGCCGAAGGCTAAGCCAGAATGTCTGAAAGCAGTCCTGTTATCCCATTGAGAACAACTATTTTGTGGAATCGTCTTGGCAATCTTGGCCAGCATCTTCTGGAAACCAAGATTGCAAGATTGCTTGGCAATCTTGCCCCCCTCTTTGCCCCACTTGCTCGCCGACTAGTTCACCTTTTGGAGACAAGATTACAAGATTGCTTGGCAATCTTGGTTGCAATCTTGGTCGAAAAGGTAAACTAATCGGCGAGACCATTATTGCAAGATTGCATGGCAATCTTGCTCGAATCCCGCACACTGTTTTATCCGTTTAATCTTCTTCCGACGAGTCTTGAGTCTTGTCCTCTATGCACACTAAGCAACGCCCGTCGACCAAGAGCGACCTCAACAGCAACATATTCGCTCGGGACCAGGTGAAGTGTGAAGCCCCTGAGTAAATCTGACCTGACTAGAGTTGAGATGTTGACTTGGCTGCTGCCTGATGCCTTAGTAGAGGTCGTCAGGCTGAAAGTCCTTGATCGGAGCGTAGCTTCTGACGTCTGGCATGAACCGGTTTGGAGCTTCAGGACCTTCCGTAGTCCACCCACTGTGTTTGCAGCGACGAGATCGAGCTTGTCCTGCACCCTGCGAGGCCATGGAGGGCCGGAAGCAACCCGCTGCTCTGAAACGCTGGCGCGTAGAGAAAGCGAAGGATGGCCTGGCGCTTGCAGTCTTGGGCTGGCTGGGCTACGAGGCGGCCCGGCTCTTTCATGCTTGTAATCGCATAATGTAACGCCATGCCCGTACCGTCCCTATCCGTCCCTCCTCTTGATCGGCCGGAGTGTTTCCCTAGAGCCGTCAGCAGCGTCAGCGATAGGAAGCTTTCACGACACAGGGCACACTGATGACATACTACATCCATTCCGATAGATTTGCTGACAGCTGGCGAAGTGTTGAATGTCGGCGGCAAGTCGATAAACACTGAACCTGAACTCGATTCGATGCCTTGACTATTCTTCCTGGATTCCTTAGCATAGCTTTCTTCCCAGATTCTTGCCAAATCCAAGATAAGGCATGTCTTGCCTGTGCTTCCACGAACCGAGCTTGACATGCCCAGACTTGCTACTTTTCACACCAGCAGGATCGCCTAAGTGCCTTTTATTTCCAGATACGATCTTTAATAATTTCAACAGTCATCCCATCATGCCAGCACAGGACGGCAACGGAAAAGATCTGGCGCTCTGTGTCAAGTCGCCATGGTTCCAAATGGGGATGCAGTCCACACATCGGCGAGCATACAGCCATGCAGAATATTTCTGCAACTTCCCGCTCGCGGATCCGAGTAACATTGACAACACGAGCATATTGGCACTAATGAAGAGATCCGTTGAATCGCACAGAATCGCACAATATAACACCGATGTCCTCATGCACGGGCGTCAGCAGGTGTGGGCACACCTTGACAAATCTCTGTTAGGTTCAATGAGCTAGTTTGTCAGCTACTCGGGGAGCAAGTCGAATCAGTTCTAATCCCACCCAACACGGCGTTCCGGAGGTTTCCTACAGGGATGAAGCACCTGAACCAGTTTTTTCAGCTAGTGTGCACAATCTCTCTGGTGATGGATGCGCGAGTAACATGCAGCACACGCGCAAAGGAAACGCCTGTACTAGCTATGTCGGTGGGCAACGCGGCTCATGTGCAACCGGACATCCTACCCCGGCTTCACACGACCTGCTGTGTTCGTACCAAAGTTTGCGACGACTGCGTTTTAGTGCTGAATTGAGGCTTTGATTCATCGGGCAGCTTTAGGAATGCTGCACACTGCGTGTACACAAATTTCAGTATTCGGAGCCTTAGTGAACGTGATGGACGTTGGAGGGAAAGCGCAGTTCCTGCAGCTTTGGGATGTCATTGGTGTCAGGAGCCACAGCGGTGGCAAATATAGCTGCTAAGAGCCTTTTGCCACTAGCAATATAATGTTAGAGTCTTTCAGCAAAAAGAGTGTTCGCCTGGCTAGTGGGAGCACTAGACACCTGAGGGTTCAAGCGCGGCCCTCGAAGTCAAGAGTGCCCTCCTGTGATGCGAGTTGTAACCTCTGTGGTACTGTTGCCACCTGGCAATTTTTGAATATCTGCATTCCGCACCCCAGGCTGGCTAATTCAACTTCTTGACCACAGTCTATCCTCTGACGGTTCTGGCTTGTCGGCGTGTTTTCCAGATTGCATAGGCCACTTTGACCGGTTTTGACTGCCAACAGGTGCTCCCAGAGAAGCCTGCATCTTTGTGCGAAGAACTGCGTGCTTTCTGGCACCGCAACAGCAAAGCAATGCGGATCAACTTAAAGCACTCGAAGCGGGTCGCTTCCATTCCGGTGCTGAGAAGTGAGATGGATTGTGCTGAGGCTCGGCTTTACAGCACGTCCTTTAGGGAATGAGAAGGGCCAAGCGTAGACTTAGACCACCTGAGAAAGAGGATTCTAGGTGTAAGGGAAATTCGGGCTAGCATCTGCAATCTGAACCCTCTTATTCATTGATCATCCCTGAGAGCCTGTTGGGAAAGGAGATGCTGCATTTTCTGGACACCGTGTTCAAAGATAATGCGGTTCGGCAGCAATGGCGCCCTCCTCCAGATGACCGCGACACCCGCCTTTGGCGCCGAAGTGGCATTAAGTTTTAGGTCGCTCCATGTCCATGTCCTGCTGCGCAGGCTATCGCCCAGTCGTTCAGTGGCACAGTCAGTCGTATCCGAGCATGACTAAGCCAGCAGGGTTCTCACAAATTGGCTGATTAGCGGCATGAGGGTGTCAACTCCGACTGGATGCGCAAGAAAAATCTGTTAAGCCTGCGAGGCTGGCTCGAAAGCGCTACCTGCCAGATGCGGAGGCTCCGCGATCCGAGGCTGCTTTCATCGAGTGATCCGAAATAGCTCCGATGAATAAGAGCAGGAATTCGATGGAATTTGCACCTGCCACTCTTTCAGAGCTCCAGGTGTTGGCAGCAATGGTCGCCCTGCTGCGGGATCGTGGAGTCGAAGCACCTGAACACTCATTCGCCACCTGCCTGCTTGTGCATCTTGTGCTTGGTGGAAGTTAAGCCGAGCTAATAGAGGTGACGGGGCTGCGCGTCAGTGAGGGTGTCGGTCTATACTGAGGCCTTGACACTCTGCTTGGCGCAAGAAGCGATCCTGCAACGACGCAACGTCCTCTCCAGAGAGTGAAAATGGCTTCGAGCTCTTCGATCCCGAAGGATGACCTGACCAGACACACGGAGCGGAAAGTCAGGTTTCTGACCCTGGTTAAGTCTGGCGCAGAAATTTGTGCCAGCACTGTTGGTCGACGCCAACTATGCACTGAGCATTCGGGCCATTCAGCGGAACGAGCTATATTCTTGGCTATCG
Source organism: Symbiodinium sp. CCMP2456 (assembly GCA_905221635.1). NCBI lineage: Eukaryota > Dinophyceae > Suessiales > Symbiodiniaceae > Symbiodinium > Symbiodinium sp. CCMP2456. The sequence goes on along the minus strand of CAJNDV010032608.1, from coordinate 74,196 downwards.
TCACCATTCGTCACCACTCCCTGCACACTGCTGCTGCACCTGCCCGGACAAATGCCACCGCAAGGTTCAGAGAGGGGTGCATCACAGCGATGCTTCGCACTGTCACGTACTTCGAGTCCTTACTCGTGCTTCAGCCTTCATCATGTCGAGAAACCGCGGATGATCCCTGCTGTTGCCAGACGGGCTTAGAGTCTTAGAGCATTGCTGGCTTCCTGACACGATGGGTTGCTCTTGTTTTTGCTTGCGGCAGCATTTGTGTCTTCGCCCTGCAAGCGCCCTACGCAGGCTCGAGGTCTTAGTCAGTACACACCAAGAGTAGCATCTGCTGATGGCTGCCATGGCTGTTGAAGGCGAGTGGCTGATCAAGTTGGAGCGGGGCTGGAGTGCCTGGATGGTGGGCGAGCAGAAATTTCAAGGACCCACCGAGCCTTTCCGCTACATGTTCGGCAAGACGGAGTTCCAGGTCGACTTCCACAACGAGACCGAAGGCACCTCCACCAACCTCTCCACAGGCAAAGCCCGTGCGCTGTGCTTCGTGGCAAAGGGCCAGGCGCCACCTGCCTCGGGTGAGGAGGAGGTCCAGCAGCCTCAGACCATTGCCCAGGACATGTCTGACAAGCCCATGCAAGCTACGAAAATTGACAGCAACTTGCCTACCTGCTGCTACCTCGCGACCAACAACACTGCGTCCTACGAAGGTGAGTACCAGTGGCTCATTGAGCTGGAGAAGGGCTGGAGTCCATGGATGCCGGGAAACGAGCCTTTCGACGGCAACACGGACGAGCCTCTGCGCTACACTCTCGGACGGTACACTTTCGAATGCCACTTCGAGGATGAGGGCCACGGCACTCAGACAAACCTGACCACCGGCAAGGTCCGTCGCATCCAACGTCAGCGCAAAGGAGAGGCAGCCCCGGCTTGGGAAGGCACCGGAATCCGAAGGCGACCCGCAAACGGAGCTGGACCAGCCGACGTCGGTGCAGCCCCTGTGGAATCTGCTGCCATGGCAGCGCAAGCCAACCGACAGGTTAGGCGCACTGTGAATGCTGGATATCCTGCGGCGGCTGCTGCCACAGGAGGGGCCCCGGTTAAGAGCGCTCAGAAGTTCGCCCTCCGCACATCCAAGCCAGCGGCAGCCACAAGGCCACAGGTGTCTGAGGCTGCGCATAAGGCAACCGCCGCTCCAAGTGCACCGAGAGCTCCGGCAGCGACGACTGCCTCGAACGGCAACGTTCCTCGCTTCATGCGGCCACTGAAGTCCAAAGCCTGAAGGGTCCAAATTTGAACTTTAGACACGGCAAAGTCGCTTGCTCAGGCACTTGACCTGAGTAAGCGGAAGAAGTGTCGAGAGAGATTGCACGCAAGTCCCTGAAGTTTGAAACCGCAGCGCTTGGACAATCGTAGGATGTTCGAGAGCATGCGAACTTCCTGGAGGAAAGCACAACGCTTTCTACCTTCTGATAGATCTTGTTACTGGTAGTGCTTCCTAGAAGCATGATGCTACCAGCTCCGAACCTATGGATCCCAACGAAAACGACGAAAGCTGCAGGAGTCAGGAGACATCTCGTAAAGCATGTCCTGCAGTACTGCTACCTGCCCGTGCACGCAAGGTTCATTTGCAAGGATCTGGCTCTGGGGGCACCGAAGTTGAAGTTACGGCTAGTTAGACCAACTCCTGTGTCTATATGGGTAGTGTACGGCACCCTGATAGCAAGGACTCAAAAGGGACCCTAATCTGGAGAACTAGCCCATATCCTCTTCTGACGATTCGCCTCACAGCGATGCCATGGCGACAGGCCCGGCCGGCCAGCATTCCGGCCTTTTTGTAGTCACAGTGCTGCAATTGCTCCGGTGAAGGCTTGCTTCTGTCCTGAACGTCTTTTCCTTATGTGGACCCGCAGTTTGTGGTTCGGGGTTGACGGGTTAGACTCGGTTAGACGTGTGCTTTGGCAGCCATGGACCAGCTCCGGGTCTTCGTCCCGGCCGTCCCGGCTGCGCCGCGGAGCGCAAGCACACAGCCGGCCCTGCCGGTGTCGCAGGTGAAGCAAGTTCTCCCGCCCGGGGCTCCGCAGCCTCCAGGGACCCAACCGGGTCCCCCGGCTCCGCTCCAGCCCAACCTACAAGCCATGTTTATGCAGCGTGTGCAGGGACAGGTGCCACAGGTTTCTCCGATGATGATGCCAGGGTCGGTGCCCAATTGTCCGGGCTCGCCACAACCCCAAAAGCCTCGATGGATGGAAGTTTCTGCGCCTGGGAGAGAGACCAAGACATCTCCTGCTCCTGTCAGGCCGTCTCCCGACACGATGGCCGTGAAGCCGGGCTCTCCGGTCGCTCCAGTCCGTGTCGGACCAGCACCAGACCCGCAAGGCAGCGCCCAGAATGCACTTGACTGCAAGATGAGGGCAAGCGCACCTTTGCTGGATACACTTGTGAAGCCGTCCGCCCCCATCCCTCCGGCCCCTCCGGCCTCCCCGCCTCCAGGTCCAGGCCCTGCCAAGAGCGACGCCAGGGCAAGCCGCGAGGTGGTGAGCCCGAGCTCAGGCCCCGACGTTGCGAAGCACTCGGCCCCCGCCACGGCCCCCGCCACGGATGTTGCTTGCATGTCCTGGGCCACCAGCACCTTCGAGCGACCCGAGGAAGTGCCGGAGGTGAAAGAAAAGTCCGAGGCACCGGAAGTCGGGAGCCTTTCCCCGGATTCTAAGCCAGCGAGGCTGCTGGAGGTTCCCCGAGGTCGAGATGGGAAAGCCGCTCGACAAGCCTCCGATTCCAGATCTCCCAGTGGCTCTCCGAGCTGCCGGACAGTGGGATCAGATGATCAGTCTGTGGACGAGGTGTGCAGCCGGACACCATCCCCATCTCCAGAGCCTAAGGGCCAGAATGGCAAACAGCAGCTGGCTGAGCTACTTGAACTCTGGAAGGCTGCAAGGCACGAAGGTGGACCGCTTTCCATAGAGGAGTGCGAGTGCATTGAGAACATTTTCTATGACAGTATGAATCCTGACCGCGTCAAGATTGTGGAGATGCGCCGTGTGGAGCAGCCGGCTTTGTTGCGCAGGTTCTGTGCAGAGGAGCAGGATTCTCTCGACCGGCAAGCCAGATCACAGAAAACGCACAAGCAGTTCATGAAGCTGCACGGCACTCGTTGGGAGTATGCGCCCCTGATCGCCGAGAATGGACTCGACCCATCCTGTGGCCACCTTACGAAAGGTAGCTGGCTTGGCGGCTTGGCTGAGAAAGCCCACTCCTACGCCTCCAAAGGCCCAGGGCCCGAAGTAGATGACGAGGACGGCCACAAGGCTCGACTCTTTGCTCTGTTTGTTGTTGCCTGTGTGCCCGACATCAGTGATGGAGACGACGAGAGATCCTTTGGGGTTTGGCGCATCCTGTCCGCCCGGCGCATGTGCCCAGCTTATCACGTGATTTACTCTGCCCCGGCTGATGTGGGACGGCACAAGAGGCCCCTGATTGAGCCACGAGCCAACAAGGCAATGCTCCTGAAGCAGGGCCACGATGGCACCGGCACGGAATCGGCTGGGCCGAGCTCTTTCAGATGCCGAAGTGTGAGCCCGCCTCCACGCAGCCGCACGCCGAACCCTCCGGCCGAGGCATTCCAGGAAGTCACCAGCAGCTGGCCGGTTTCGAAGGAAGGGCGCATGCTCCCTGGAGCCATGGCGTGCACATCCCCTGCTCTCAAGGCCGGGCCCGACGGGATTTGCGTAACGAGTAGGGCCTAGGGGCCATGTTTAGATCTGGAGGGTGGGTTCTGCATCTTGCAAGCGCAGTGTCCATGCTGGCATCCTGCAAGGTTCACAAAGAGAGACCGTCGACCACAAGCGAGTCCCCAACAAAGCCTCGTGGCCAAGCAGAGCGGCAAGGCCGCGCAGGGGATTCCCCAGCCAAAGCCCGCAATCAAACGGAGCGGCCCTCGAATGGTGAGTCCCCGGCGAAGTCTCGGAATCACCTCGAAAGGCCGTCGACCAACGAGTCCCCATCGAAGACGCGCACGTCTGATGGTCGACCGCCTGCCCCCAGCCCAGGTGTCCTGAAGCTTCACGAAGTGAACGCAGGAGGGAGCTCCCCTGCCCGGGATGGACGGCCTGCGAACCCGGCGCGCACATCGCCCGCGCTCAAGGTGAAACAGGACGCCCGTCCCCCCAAGGGCAAGAAGGAGGAGAGCCGCGACACGGGCAAGGATACCGGCAAGGAGCGCAAACCGGTGGTGGCAGCCAGTTGGGAAGTGCAGGGAGATGATGGGTGGATTCCTTTCCGCCCAGGCTGCAAGTTCAAGGATGAGCCGGGGACGATTCAGCACATCTGCCATGGAAAGTTCTGGTATGCGCTGACATTCGACGAGGACGGCCTCACTGGGACGCAGTCCAACACTTGCACAGGTAAAGTCCGGCAGCTTCGTCGTGTGCTGCCCACGGCCAGCCCAGATGAACGGCCAGCGGCTGACATCACGTCCACGAACGACCAGAGTCAAGAAAAGAAGATGCAGACCCAGCCAGCTCTCCCAGCTGCTTGTCCGCACTATGCGTGTTCACTTCCATCAGGTTTCCAGTCGAAAGGCTTACAGCTCCAATGCCTTGAAGTGCTTCGGACGGTGCATGCGCATGCTGCACAGAACCTGCATCTCGCGTGCCAAGGCTGGGGCTGGTGGCTGGTATCCTAGCTTGCTGAATGGGAGCACGCCTGTAAAACAGGCTCCTGATCCAGTTCGCTGATTTAGGTACTGTCATTCCCCAAGACGTGCAGTATGCAGGTATGCCTTACCAGAATCCCCAGAGGAAGTGTGGCAATGATCTCGTACTCGTTGGGAAACGGCAGGTCCTTCGACCGACAGTTTCGAGGCTTTAGACAAAGCTCTCAACAACTGTTTTTCACGAAGGCAGATAGGCTAATGATTGAAGCTTCCCATGACGCGTAGTTAAATTGACCATCATGTGTCCACACAAGACTGGACGTGCTTCTGAATCATCTACACAACTCAGGCCTGGAGCTTCGGTGTTTGTTGGTCCGCTACTAGCATCTATAGCAGCGCTTCGTATTGGGTCGGTTAGGTTATCGCAGTATGATGCTCGGGCAAGCCACACGTCAAGCTTGTCGGCAAGAATCGCCGACCAGCTTTTCCAGACAAGCTCGCCACCAAAAAATGTTAATGGCAGTTTGATTTGCAGCTACTGCGTTGTGTCTCGGACACTGTATCTCCCCCAAGCCCCGGCATTCCCAAAGCATCGACTCTGATCAGAACCACCGATCTCAGTGGCGCACAGAACTTGCGAGGCTTCGCGGCTGCCACCTGCGCCCTTGCCTGGTGGGCTATTCCGAGCTTCGCCTCCAGGAGCTCTGCCCGAGGCCTCAGCCAAGGCCATGGCCAGGCCAGGCGAATATCGTCGTCACTATCATCATTACAAGTACGGTGACGTTTCTTAAATAAGTGGAGGGCGGCCAAGCCCCCGGAGCCACAGAGGTAGTGTAAAAGTGCTGTTTAAAAACGTATGTTCAGAAAATAAGCTGCACCCCTCCACCCTCCACACCCCTCCGCCGTACCCTCCACCACGCCTGCACGCCTCCACCTCCACCCCCTCGCCGCACCTCCACCCCACCCCTCCACGCCTCGCCCTCTCCCACCCCTCCCAACCCCTCCACCCCTCCACCCCATGAACAACTTTCAAAGAAGAGCCCCTGAACAAGAAACCCTCGAAAGCATTCGGCCTGGCCTGATAAATCTAATCGGCAGCCCCCGAGTCACGGAACCGAATGGCGAAGCCACCCGAGCCAACCACTGCGACCTTTCACACGCAAAGAACCCTGACTCCAAGCAAAAACCAACACTCAACCCAAGCTGGCGAGGGGTGAGGTTGGAGGGGTGGAGGGGTGGAGGATGGTGGAGGGGGAAGGGGGGTGGAGGGGTGAGGTTGGAGGGGTGGAGGGGCGGGGGGGGCGGAGGGGGATCCGCTTATTTAACATGGGCTTGGCGGCCCGGGCCCGAAACGGATGTAGTATGAAATATCTGTGTAGGTATCTAAGGATGCACATACTTGAATATCGTCACCATGTAATCATTATCACTCTAAGTTGCTATTAGTCGATATTGGTATTGGTATTCGTATTCGTTTTACTTGTAGTAATAGTGTGAGTATTGGTAAGAGTGTTAGTACCAGTAGTATTAGTAGTTGTCTAGTCTTAGTTTAAGTATTAGTATTCGTATTGGTTATCAGTATTGTTATTAGATTGTTGGTATTAGCTTTGCTATGATGATGATGATGGTGATTATGATTATTTTTATTGGTAGTCCTACTATTACTAATGTTTTTACTAATCATCATTATATGGTGAATATTGATATTATGAGGATAGCCCGGGCTCTGTCTTCTTGAGGGCTTGCCATGAACAGCCAGATTCAGACCAAAGAGAGAAGCGACAAGTGCAGGGCCGTCTTCACAGCCTGAGCTGGCTCAAGCATGGCTGATGTGGTGATTACCACTGCAAGGTTCGAACCTTTGTTTGAGAGGTTTACCAAAGTTACAGTGGACATGGACGCCTCCAACGCTGACTCGAAGGAGACGCAGCCCGTCCTGGAGAGCGTTCCCACACCGAGCCGAAAACTGCTTCCTTTGAGCCATGCTCCGAGTGTTGTGGCACGTCGGGCAAATCGGCGGCACGTCACCGCGCCCGCCCAGGCGCTTTTGGGCCAGATGAGCCCCAGCCCAAAGTGTGTGGACCCTGCCAGAAAAAGCCCACCTCGTTCAGCGAAAGGATGCCATCAGGCCAGCCCCACTGCCTGCGTAAAGCCCGTTGGCACAGAACGCCGCAACAGCAATCCGACCTTCAACCTGCCGACAGATCCGACTTCTCCCGTGGGCCTTCGCAGTGCGAACAGGGATACTGCCAAGAGCCCGCCAAGAGGCGCGGTCAAAGGGTGCCGGCAGGTCAGCCCGAGTAGCACACGGCCTGTGGGTGAGCGTCGCCACAGCAACCCGTCCATTGCTTTACCAGCAGATCCATCTTTAGTGGGCCCACGCAGTGTCAACAGGGACACTGCCAGAAGCCCACCAGGAGCTGCAGTCAAAGGTTGCCGACAGACCAGCCCCACAGCCTCTGCAAAGCCTGTGGGCACGGAGCGCCGCCACAGCAACCCGACCTTTGGACTGGCGACAGAAACTTCTCCACCTGCACCTTCGAAGCGCGGCATGAAGAGCCTGCGCTTCCAGCCGTCGAGGTCACCCTCACCCCAAACGCACAACTCACCAGACTCGCCACTGGCCGGGCCCAAGCCCAAAGCACGGGCGCGGTCGCAGAGCGCGCCGCGGCGGAGTGGCGACCCTTTTAACCTCTACCGCTTCGTCGACGCGCAGAGTGAGAACGGGACCTTTAGCCGGGCCTTGCAAGAGATCCAGGCTGGCCGAAAGTCCTCCTGCTGGATGTGGTTTGTAATTCCGTCTCCGCCATACATGAAGAACAACATCGAGCATGGGAGTAGCACGAACCGCAAGTATGCGATCAGGTCTGATCAGGAGGGCAAGGCATACCTGAACTATGAGGCTGATGGTGTAGATTTGCGCAGCAATTACTTCGCTATCCTCTCTGCCGTCTGTGAGCACCTCATCACCGGGAAGGCAGCTCGGTCAGTGATTGGCGGATTCGATGAGCCAAAGCTCGCGAGCTCGATCATTTTCTTCGAACGGATAACCCGTAACGAAGACAACGAGTTGAACAGTTTGTTGCTGAAGCTTGCTGGTCTGATGAACCTTCAGCTAACAGCCTAGAAACGAACCATGGGGACTAATGAAATGCACTCACAAGAGTTGAGTGCCTTCGGCCGTCGTCTCCTTGAGGATCCTAGTCCTAGCCTAGCTGTCGGTTCCGTGCAGAGACAAACTCTGCAGGACCGACTCGTCTCAGCATCGTGTGGCCAAAACGGAGCACTATCTCGGCTGGTCGCAGTCCCAAACATCTCAAAGCCTCAGAACGAACCAGTGCCGCTGGAGTTCTCTCGTCATTGTACCTCCAAGGCACACGCCTCGCAATGAAGCAGCAGGACGGCATCGAGAAAGACGATCGAGTGACAAAAAGAGCCAGCTATAGCCAGCTGTCCACCTGGACTGATGCTGCTGAACTTACTACAGAAGATGTAGAAGTCGTGCCACGACCACAGGTTTGACAGCAATCTCGTCTAATCCCGGCATGCTTCTCTTGTTGCCAAGCCTCCTGCCAATGTTCTGGCTTTAGTGTCACGGCATGGAGCCAATCACCCAACTTCCGGACAATCTGCATCATTCAGTCAGGGCGATCTTGCAGCCAGCTGCGAGAATATTTTCTTTTGATAGCTACATCTGCCGACACTGTGCGCAAGTCTCGGCAGCCCAGCCCAGTCCATCCGAAAGTGATCGATAGTGTGCACCCTATCCCGCAATGGCCATGCCACATGATCCGCTCGCGGAGTACTCGAGTTGGGCTCCAAGTTTCCAGATCTTGTTTGTTTGTGGCGTCAATCATGGTATTCCGTGAAGCGGGGTCGAACGGTGCAGCACCGCCTGCCCGGCCATGCTGCTTTTACAGGGCCGGTATGTCCTTGTTCCGATCAAATTTCAGGGCATTCCACTAAGTGGGCACAAGACTTCATGCAGCGCTGCTGCACGGTCAGCAACCTCAGCGGACTCGCTGTGACACTACGTGACACTGTTGCGTGGCGATGAGGTCGGCCGGCACGTGCCCCTCGAGTTGGCACCATGGAGACAGGACCCGACAAAATTTCGCAGGGACCGTCGGACCAACGTTTTAGTCCCTTTCGAGCTTGGAGAGCTGCCGAATTTAGCTCCTGGGAGCTGCAAACGCGAGCAGGACCCTCGATTCTTCAGAAAGGTTTCAAGCTTCTCCTTTTCTCTCTGGAAGTGACACAGCAAAATTTGAGCCCAACGTCACAGTTGGCATCTCTTGGCTCGGAGGATGTTGCGGCTGCCGAAGCCCGCTTCTCAGCAAGCATTTTCGGTGCGGCACCCCTTTCTTCCTGCAGTCATGTTCCGACAAAAAATATCGGTTGCGTGCTGCATGTCGAGGCATTTTCGCCGCATCCTTGCAAGCTCGACGGCGTGCAGTTGGGCAAGAAGGTATTCAGTTCGTCGGAATTCGCAAGAAGTGTCTGCATGCCCTACCTAGTCGTGATCCTGCTGCTGAGAAAGTCCTGCAGCAGTGACGCACGGCTGCCTCTGGAAGCCAGGCGCATTGGGCAGCCACGCACGGGCTGTCCGACCCTTTCTTCTGGCAAGCAGTGCAGAGCCTAGAAGACGTCCCATCACAGAGACTGCGATGTATCTATCGAGCGGACCGTCCAACTGGGACGTCTCTCAAAGGTGACTTTGACAGCTTGTACTGTTCTAGCTAGGACATGCTCGATTATTGTTTGATTTTCTAATCGGAATTATGCTATACAGTTTCCCGAAACCTTATTTGGCTATTCAGCCCCATATTGGTTACATGGAGTTAATGGATTGGGCTACTTTGTATACCATCCTTCAGCTTGAAGCTGGCCTACCGAGGTTCGGTTGCGTGCCCGAGCCGTGGCTCCCATGCTTCGACTCAGGGATGTAACAGCCCGGCGGCCCAGCATCTGATAATCTGATATGCATGCTAGCATATATATATATACATATATATATATATGTATATATATATATATATTTAAGAATAGTAGATTATAACATAGTATATGATGATATATATATATATATATTATAGTGCATCTGAAGACTCGAAGCTCGGCTTCCGCACTGCAGTGTGGGGTTTCTTGTCTAGGCACTCCTTCACAGCAGCGTCCAAGTTGCCCTCGTGGACTCCGCCTTTCTCAGTACGATGGGCCAGCTCCTTGGGAGCTGAAAGAGGTGGTCATGTACGCGCATGAAGCAATGAAGCCCGCCTGAATCAGCCAGAGCTTCAAGCGACGATTCGCATAGAACGCTTCTTGCAGCTGCTTGCTTAAGTGACACCCTAAGAATCCTCACCGGCCATTTCACTCAGCTCGTCGTGTGGACGCTCTCATCTGCTGGAGCCACGATTTGCCTGGGCCATAGCAGCGATCGGCTTGACGCTTGTTGATACTACTTGATCCACTCTACTGCCTCAGTCACTGACTGCCCCAAAGCCCTCGCAAGGCCCGTTTGTTGGCAATTTAGGCGATTCGTGACACGGTGTCTCCATCGGTCTGATTTTGCCTTGGCACTTCCTAGCCGCTGCCGCAGCTGCTTCCGTCAGGATAGCAGGGGCTCAGGGCTCCCTAAGACAGGCCTTCCATGGCACGGCGTGGACTGCAGCATGCCTTGTGTTTACTGGCAGTCTGGGGCTTGGCCGGCGCCGTGGACTGCAAGGCCTCACTACTCTTCGCGAGTCTGTTGGTACTATGCCACACGTGAACAACATGCTTCTCGCATTCTTCCCCACCTCCCCATACTACGACTACAATGATAAGTGCAACCGGCACCCAACAGCAACCGCGACGACGACCGGCGACTACCATTATCATTACTGCTTGCTATTACTCTTATTGTTGGTGTTATTGTTGCCATTACTGTCAATATTATCCAACAAAAACCACAACAACTAAACTACGACTACAACAACAACAACAACTACTACTACTACTACTACTACTACTACTACTACTGCTACTACTACTACTACTACTACTACTCCTACTCCTACTCCTACCACTACCACTACCACTACTGCTACTACTACTACTACTACAACAACTACTACTACTACTACTGGCCACCCCCCACCCCTACCAGCCACTGGCGCCATCCGGGCTGGGCAATGGCAGCTTCTAGGCTCCCTAACTGCGGCAGCTGCAGAAGATGCAGGGCCCTATCTGTGAAAGCTGCAAAAGTTGCAGAGGCTCACTTAAGTGTGACAGCCGGTGAAGTTGCAGAGGCTCAGGCCCAAAAACCCCGACAGCAGTTGGAGTTGCAAACTCGACCGGGAAGAAACTGCTAAAGCACAAGTGGTCGGATAGTACGAAACGCTGTAAATACCGTGCAAAACGCAGGTGCTGCCAAGAAAACTTTAACACTCCTAAACCTGAAGCGCAACATCTTACAAAACATCAAAAACAAAGATGCCAGCTGTACATGGGAGGAGCTCGCCAACACCCCTAAAGCCCAGACCTCGGCGTAAGAGGGTTGGTTTTGAAGTACTGATGTTGTTCGGGGTGTCTGTGCAACAATGTCGTCATCATCCCCCCACCCCCCCGCAGCCCCCCCACCCCCTCCCACCCCCCCCACCCGCCCCCCATCCCACCCCAATCCGAAGCCGCGTGTATCAAAGTCGCGGAGTGGATTTGGCGACAACAAGAAGTGGTATGACACGACGAACGTATCGTAAATACCGAGTAAAACGGATGTGCTGCTAAGAGGGTGTGCAGCAGAGGTGGTTGGTACAGGGGGTCGCCTCCTACTACTACTACTACTACTACCACTACCACTACCACTACTACTACTACTACTACTACTACTACTACTACCGCTCCTGCTCCTGCTCCTTTTATTGCTACCGCTGCTGCAACTGCTACTGCCACTGCTACTGCTGCTCCTTCTGCTACTAGTACATTGTATGTATGCAGGTATGTATGCGTGCATGCATGCTAGGATGTATGCGTGTATCTGTATCTGCTTAGCCCTCTATCTGCCCAAGCCATCAGGACTTTGTTGATGGTTTTGGATGCCAAGTCGCAGGAGGGCTGGTCCAGCCGCCTTGCCAAGAATCAGCTCTGCAAATGCACATGGCAAAGATCATTGCGAACATGTGGAAGTAGAGTGAGCTCCGGTGAGGCTTCGGTTGTCGTAAGTGCATGCATGCTGATTCCAATGCCAGATCCGACATCGGACACTTGTAGAGAAAAACTTCGTAGGATTGAGCGGAGCGACACGCTGTGACCAGCACCGTCGTTGATGCACGCAGCTCTGCTGCCGGTGGATTAACGCGCCGACTCTCGCGCATCAAAACTCCCCGACATGGTCGAAAGCTTCAAGTCCGAGAAGCCCACACTTGTCCACGCCAATCTTCAGACCGTCCAGACAGAGTTTCGACGTTTTGCTTGCCTCAATGCCAAGGCCAGGTTTTTGAGATGGAGCAGTTGGTACTCGGTCGCTGCTGCTGGGCCAGGTTTTTGATTGGTATAGTTGTTGCTCTCACAAGTTTTGTTCTTGTTCGGGTTCTGGTGTCGCTGGTTCGTCTCCTTATTCTGTCTTGCAGGCAACTTCAGCAATCAATTCTTGTTCAAGGTTTGCTTTCGCACGGCCTGAGATACCTCGAGGTCGTGTGCTTCCTGAAGACGCGCCGAGCATTCCACCAACCAAGCAGACACTTGGCTCTTGGTGCTGAGGCTTTTTGCCTGAGGTTTTTGGCCGACTCTGCGAGCTTTCCGCTTGAAGTGGTGTCATTGCCATTGGTGCAGGATCTGTCACACGGATCACGAGCAAACCAGCAGCTTCATGTAACATCTGCGACGTTTGGACTAGAGCAGCCTAGGCGCAATTTGCTGAAAGCGCTTTTGCGAATGAGCGCGTCGCAGGCCTTGAACACAGGTGTTGGGCCGGCATGAGGTCAGGTGATTGCGCTCTGGCATGTCTCACTCGACCAGCCCGAGAGCATCAGAATAACATCATCTTCGTAGTTGCCTTTTTCTACAATCCCATCTGACAGGCCACGGGCTGCATCACCAATTGTCGTCGCTTCAACCCCGTCCTTGCTGGCTTACTGGAGGAGGAGGCAGGTTGTCGGGATTTGACAAACTGCTCGACTGCCCGGCTTGGGGCGCGGGTAGCTCAGGCAGTCATCAAGGATCCCAACCTCCCCACAGCGAGCCAAGAACATGCTCTATAGAAGAAGCAAGAATTAATGAATCCCTTCCGGCATGCACCTTGGCTTCAGGTGTTCCGTCAACGGCAGCATCCCCCCTTTGCAGGGGCGAATGGCTTTCGGGCAGGCATTGATGCTGCTGAAGATTTCGTTTTGGTGACAAGGACTTCCTCGACCAGTCCCAAGCCTGGGAAGATAGATATTCGTCTCTGAAGCCTAGTCGCAGTCCGATTCCAAACGCGGCTACCTCTTACCTCGACCCACCTGCATACGAACCAGCAATGTCCGTGCAGGTTGAGACGCGGACCGTGGACGTGGTGTTTTTTAGTTGAGCTGTGTCGAGGGCTTGCAAGGCAGGTCCACCAGGCCTAGCGGCTGCTGCAGCAGTAACATCCGACGCAAGGGGTGTATTGTACTTGGAGTTGCCGGATGTTGGGCATGCTGTGGCCAATGCCATGTCAAGCAATTACGCAGGAATTTGTTGAGCTTTGATCCGGAGGTTCAAGACATGCTGTATCATACATACTGTTCAGTTATTCTTTAGCAGAAGCACTTCTCCCACCAAGTGAAGACGTGGTCGTCCCGGATCTCCCAAATCCCTGCAGTTGCTGTTGCACAAGTTTTCTGATTTCGCTGCATGCTGCTCTCGCCGAAATCCATTACTGTAGCTGTGGTCCGATCCATTGGGTGAACATCGCGGTCTGAAGAAGTCTGAATTCTAGCTGCTCGGACGTCTGTGTCAATTGTGGTTCTTTGGCCATAGGTCTTTCGACTTCAAGCATGGTGCTAGGCATTGCAGCAGCAGCTGAATGCCTCCATGAATGGCCATCCCAGCTGTAAGTGTTTCAATTCTGGAGGACAGGCCCCTGCCTCCGCAGACATCAGCTACCGGGCGTCTCCCGTTTCTGATGTGTGCGGGTCGAGGGTGTTCATACTTCGCATACTTCCAGTGCTTGTGAAGAGACACAGGGTGAGGACGCAGAAGTCGAGCGGTGGCTGCGTGTAGATTACGCAGGCTTTTGTATTCGTAAAGCTGAGCATTGATGTTTAGGAAGTTGTAGATCAATCTGGTTGGTATCTGAACAACAAGCAGAGCACAGCTTGGCCGGTGAACCTATTGTTAACCATTGAACCGACCCGGTCTGGATTTGGGGCTGTGCTCCGAAGCATCCCTGGATGTAGCAATGCGGGGTCTCGTTCCATCGAGGAAGCCGCAAACTTTGCAAGTGTATTGGTTGATCGACGGAGTATAGTTCATGATACATGGCAAACCCAAGCTCTTCCAGGACCGGATTTCCTGCCGAAGAAAGCATCCTGTCAACCCACGATGCGTTTCAGTCCTGGCAAAAGGCTGAGTGCCGTTCGGGCTGAGTGCCGTGGGGGCAGAAGGATGCTGCTAATTAGGGGCGCTGACTGCGGCATACAAGTCCGCTGTACCTTGGACACACCCCCACCTGGTAGAACTTGTTTGGGATCAGGGGTGTTCAGGAGCAAGACCGTGAGCAACAGCAAGAGCAGGAGCAAGAGCACGAACAAGACCCCCGAAATGTGAGGGTCGTGACCATCCCCTAATAGTCAAAACCCTTTGCGATGGTCTACTGGCGGGTGGGGGGTCCGTTTAATATTTGGGGGATGCGACTACCTCCCGATGGAATTCGCGGACCTGTGAGAAATCTAACTGGTCCCGAGACGGCTATGAACCCCCGGATTCTTGCACGGTACTTGATCTGTCGGTTCGGGTGGTCAGGGCACTTGAGCAGAGACCAAAACAAGTGCACATGGCAGAAAAGGCGGGCAACTTTAGTTGCGGTGTGCGTGGTAGCATCCGCGGGCCAAGGTGGGCCAAGCAAGCTGTGGGCAGGTCCCATCTGCTAGAGATCCCAATGTGCTGAACTGACTTTCCTTTCTTGTCTGTGAACGAATTAATGCTTAGTTTACTGCTGATGTCGCGGTCTTCTGAGCCTTCAGTCGCAGACAAGGCCCTTTCCGCTTATGCCCAGTGGCTGGCGGAGAGTTTGAATCGCCACGGTGAGCGCTGCTTGCCCGACAGTGCTGCCAGCTGTACTGACACGTCAGATTGAATGATGTCGGTGTTAGGCTCATGTTGCGGCATGCTGTGAAGCCAAAGCTTGAGAGATTCCGAGGACAAGAACAGCACGCCCGAGAAATCACCGCGGTACGTGAGGCTCAGGGCTTACCATGTCGCTCCGTTGCTTCTGGCTAACAGCTCAGGCTAAAGGTCGTGTACACTTCGCCCTGGCTTGCTTGGTTGCGGTGTCCCGCCGACGCAAGCCATCCGGAAGTTTCTCAAGCCGTCGAGGCTGCAGCTGTGGGCGCCACGGCTCTCGTGGAGTTGCGCGCAGCAGTGTCCACATGGCTGCAACCAGCGGGCTTTTCAGAAGACTGGACTGCATGGTAAGTAGCAAAGCCACTGTCCGTCAAGTTGGCACTCACCGTGCACCACTTTCAGTCGAGTTGTTCACTCACAGGCAGCATCAACTTGACGCCATCGTTTCCAAGCTCCAGCACCTTCAAGAGGAGCCACAGATATCTTAAAGTCGTGAGCAGGAGTCTTGCCTGGTTGGGTTGACAGTACTGACATAGCAATGGAATGGCAGAACCATAGTAAGGTCTGTTGAGTTCCCCACTACCCAGAGTGTGCATCTTCACAGCATAGATTTCTCATCTGCGCCTCCGTCTGAGAACACACTGTCGGATTTGGCGTTACGTTCTCAGAAAACTGGCAAAGGAAGTCGGGGACGCTTCTGCGGCTGCTTTGCCTTTGCTTGCTCGGCGGCTTCGCTTTCATCTGTTTGGTCAACATCGAGAAGATCTTTCGCAAAACTACAAACAAAGGCAACCATATCCAAAAGAGAGCCACCCACTGTACATGAGCAAGATTTGCTGTGAAATCCTTAGTTGTCACCTTGCAGTTGCCCTGCGCATAATCGCTCGTTTGTGCCACTCTGTCTCTCTCCCTCTCTCTCCCACCCTGTCTCTCTCTCTCTCTCTCTCCCTTTTTCTCTTCCCTCTTCACTATCGTGGCATGAACGTCGTGCGACCACGTCAGCACTGCAGCCCTGCTGCTGCCGACGCTGCAACAACTTCGCCGGCCGGCTTGCCCATACCCCTGCGAAAGTCGAAGATACACAAGACAAAGACCAAGACAAAGCTACAGAAATGCAGACACAGACAGACAGAGGACCTAGAGGCTACGAAAGTCGAGCTTGCCGAGGTGGACCGTGCCTGATCTGTAGGGTCTTTGGTGACTGTTCTTTCGGCATTGACATGCAGTGCGGTATAAATCAAGAGCATCCTGGCTGGAAGAAAACACGCACAGGGAGCCTTCAGCTTCTCTGGAGGTGGTCATCGACAAAGAGGGCAGCCAAATGGAACTCCGATCCGAAGTCGATGCGCTGAAGCAGCTGCCGCTTGGAAGTCGATTTCCGAGCAACCCAGATCAAGAGCCCTAGTCTTTGGATCATCCCAGGACCGGAGTGCAAAGCCAGAGCGAGCTGCTCAAACAGCTGCAGGAGCTTCGCCATCTGCGCAGCCTTTTCGCTTGCTGCGCAGCATTGCGTGGTTTCAAAGATGCAGAGTCTGCCCCAGGATTCCCAGTTAGAGGCCGTGGACAAGAAAATTTCCGAGGCTGGCGGCACAGCGCCGGGAAGGTTGAAGGATGAGCCCGGCTCCTGCCTGGTGCCCAGGCCGTGGAGAAGGAAGCTTCCTCTCTGCGCCAGCTTCTGGAGTCCAGAGCTCTGCTCGCGGAGGAGAAATCCTCGCAGACGCCTGGCATCGCCTGGCCACGGCTGGGACAGCTCCACAAACGGGTCTTACATGGACAAGGGATGGGGATTAAGAATCATGTAGGCTGTAGACAGTCCATGAGCACAGACTTCGGTGTGGGTTGCTAGCCACAAGAAATCGCACTGCCGGTTTTGGCGGCTCACCCAATCTGGGCCGTAAAAGACGTTGCTGCCAAGTCATAGTGCTTCTTTCTGACCTAAGCTCTAAGCTTGGCCGTTGCGAACCTAATTGTCGGCTTTTGCCGCTTGTGCCGCAGATTGCGCTGCCTGGCTCTTTCGTTCTGACATAGTCTCTGCCGTAACGAGGCTGGCAGGTTCACTTTTAGTGCCTTTCTCGCAACAGATGCAACAGCTGCAACAGCTCAGCCAAAAGGGGGTGCCTTTCAAAGTTTGCATCATGCCAGACGATCAGTGGCTTGAACCCTTTTTTCGAAAGCATCAGGAAGGCTGAGACCATACGTGAAAGCGTCGAGAAGAAGCTCGAGGAAGGAGCCTCGGAAGCAAGGAGTCGGAGGAGTTTTTCTCTCCGGCTGCAGACGGATGTGCAGTGCACAGTGCACAGCCAAGCCAAGGCCTGCTTGAGAAGGTGAACATGGACTTGATCTCCAAGATGGATGCCGTCATGGATCACCTCTCACAAACACAGGCAGTGCAGCACCGTCCCCAAAGTGACGGCGAGCTTCCGCCGATGCCAGGTTGAGATGGAGACGCAGCAGAAGGGCATCATTGAGAGAGTTGAGGGTTATCGTCGCAGCCCGGCCGAACACTGGCGTCGCCAGAGGAGGATTGCACAGAATATTCGCAGATGCCGAAGGCCGTAAGAAGGTTCATCGATGCTGCCCACAGTGGGTCTGCGCGGCGTCATGTACCCCTCGCAGGAAGTTGTCACTAAACTCTGTCCTTCCGGCGTTGCACAGCCTGGGCCCGGCATGACTGGAGTATGACGAAGTATTCCTGGTATGTGTCTTGCGGCTTCGACATGGTCACGAAATGTCAAGAACCTTGCAACTGTCTTAATTTTTTGATCTCGAGCTGATCCAAATCCACGCGCATCGGGGCTTTGCCGAGCGTCTGGGAGCTTGACCGTCTGTTGCTGACATGCATGCACGGGAGGGCAGTCATGACGCTGACGGTTCTGGCTCTGATCACGTCTTTAGCGCTCCCGTCTCTTTCCTTGCTCGTCCCTTTTCTCATGGCGTGCATTCGCAGACTACCAAGGAAATCTGGATGAGACCAGTGACCTCTCCCGGCGCATCTCCTCCTTGCATGAGCCACCCGTCTAGATCTCTAAGATCCCGTAGCAGCTGCCAGAATTCACTTAGAAGTCTTGGGATATCGGTGCAGTCGAAACAGCTTTCCAAACCGCTCTCACCCCATCGCAACCCGTTTGAAAACCAGCCTATCAGAGGGGAATCACGTGTCTGCCCCGAAGGTTGCTTGAACCTCGTGTGACTGTCATGGAGGCGCGGCAGGGCAGCATACCGACGTACTATCCCATCCAGAGGCAGCGTAGCACCGAAGGTGAGAGGTGCCTACCGTGATTCGCACGCGCAAAGGGTTGCTTCACCGATTTTGCTCCGTGGCGCGGTGGGCCAGCTCCATCTAAGCTGACCTCCAGCTCGTTTTGCGGCTCCATATCCTGCAGTCAGAGATACAGAAACCATCTGCAATTATTAACACGGCAGAAGGCTACAAGCAAGAACCAGAGTTCCAGCGAACAGCAGGAATGGCGAGAAACTGCGGACAGTGCCATCCAGCAGATTCAGAGCGAGATGAAGGACTCTGTCAAGGACTGGACAAGACTCGTCTTCCCTGGATGTTGCAGTGTCCTTTGATTCAGGAGATTCGGACCCCAAATCCGACGCAGCCGACCACACCGAACTCTGTCAAGGCCCAGGTCAGGGCCTCAGCCGCAGAGCAGGCGCTTGGGCTCTGGGACCCAGAGCGCATGCCTCATCTCGGCTACCAGTACGTGCATGTGACTCTGCAGGTGCAATCCAGTGACGCTGAGGGCAGTCGCCATGCTACTGCCAGCAGTCTGGCAGCGTTAGATATGGCGTTCCCCTCCACCCCGATGGATCCTGTTTCGCGTCGCTTGAACTGCAACCTTGTACAAAGAGAAGAGTCGGCATTGTCGGAGGCGCAGCTTCCAATCGCTCGAAGACATGAGCTTGCACAGTCTGTCCAGGCAACGGCGCCGCAGAGCTGGCCGACGCCCTAAGCGCAAGCGGGGAACACCAGGCAACTTTCGCTGTAGAAACTGCTCTTCGTGGTGAGGCCCGCGTCGAAAGCGCGTCTGTTGCGCCTCTTGGCCGACAAATGCGACTGCTCCTGCTTCGTTGCAAGCACGCGAGATTGGAAGAATATGGGTTCAATGGTTTCGAGATCAGAAAGGCCGGCCGGCTCGATCCCATCGAAGACTTTGATGGCTCCTGTCCCGGCGCCGCCGAAGGCCGGGTGAGCAGGAGGAAATTCTGGCCTTGCGGCGCGGGCAAAAGTACGCCACAGCACGAACACCGCGGTTTGAGTGTTTCCGAAAGTCATGCCATTCATCCAGGCGTGGACATCAACCTCGGATGGCCACTTGGACGACATTGCAGTCTTTCGTGCGAAACTCAATTCACAGCAACAAAGTCTGTATGCACAAGCACGTGAGGCTGACGATGGACTGGATGTTTTCTGGTACCATTTCTGTTTCGTGTGTACTCTTTGCACCCGAAGAAATCTGAGATTCAAGGGCGCAAGAGCAAGCAGCCAGTGCTGGAATCTGATGAACAACCGCTTGTTTACAAATCCACTATACTTCATCAGCTGTGTCCAACTGGAACACACAACGGAACCAGCAGCTTTCAAGGGAAAGTCGAGTTTCTGAAAAGTCCGAATTCATGTGAGGGTGGTGTTCCTGCTAGGATGGCGCTATACGCAGTCTGCGGCGGCTCCCCCGACAGTTTGGACTCTTGGCTGGCATCGCATCGCGGAGTGTCAGAGGCCTGTGTTCGTGGAGTTTTTCCATGCTTCGATTGCGTCTGGACTTTTCTGGTTACTCCACATCCAGCCAAGGACCCTCAGCGCACCCACAGTTCGGTTGCCGCTCTTCAGTGGGGGAAATTCGGCCCCTTTGCCGAAGCACTGATGCAGTCCCTTGGCTTGTAGAGACGTTTCAAGCCTCTGGTACAGGCTAGGCAGCGGAGAGTCAACTTGCGCAGGGTCATGTCAGGACCAGAGTAATGTCCCGGATGGTCTTGATATTGAGCCCCACCTTGCCTAGCCTTTCCAGGGCACCAGCAAAGTTTGACATGCTTCAAGCTGACATTAAGCACACAGAATGTTCCTCCACATACGCCGGGGGCTTCCAGCAATGATTGAATGGTGGCTTTGCAAACCCTAGCGAAGTTTGCTTTTGGGCGGTTGGGAGGTGCTGTGCGTTCTGAGGTGCAGAAGTGAGCAAATGTACCTTCCAGAGACAAGAGGTCTCTACTCCGACCTGCCAACAGCAGTACCAGTGAAAAGCGTACTTGCCCGGGTGCAGGTGGAGGTTTGCAGGATCTTTCCTCAATTGAGTATCAGAAGTGCTCTCGCTGACTAATCAGAGAGAATCTTGAGACTATTCGACACTTTATCTGTGGCTCGCGTGCGGAAGGTGTTCGCTCTGCCCAGCCTGGGTCTTCTCGGCTTCGCGCGACCAACTCAGCGAGAAATCGGGGTCTGTCACTCGAAGTCTCGTCGGTTCTTCTGCGGCACTGACTGGGAGTGACTGAGAGTTGAGGCCCACAAACGCGGCCAGTCACTGGCGAGGCTCGTGGAGGGGTACCTTGAACCGGCCGGCAAGGAACGGACTTAAAAGGATCAGGGACACACAGGCTGCGAGCCTGCGAGCACCACAAAAAAGAAACTGTCAACAAGGAAGCCACTCCGACCTTTAACGCTATGCCTCCACCTGGTCTATCGTAACAGTGGACATCACACAGGGTTCGAGCTTGCATAGTGTGACCTCGGGGAGTGAGCGATTCATCCCGAAATGGCACCCTTTCAATACGAATGTGTTCCTCCAAGGGTGTGCAGCAAGCTCGAACAGATTCGGGTATGGAAACGTTGGAAGTATTGAGGGAAATATCAGGACATCTGTATGTAGCCTGTGCAGAGCCACAAATCCTTGTCCGTAGTGCGTCACCTGCTCAGCCGAAGAAAGATGTCGTGAAAGATGTGCCCAGACAATGAGAACCCTAAGAACAAGTAGAACAACAGCTGGCTGCTGAGGCTTCTCTGCCAGTTTATGGATCAAGTCGAGTGACTTTCTTTGCACATTGTACGCTTCTCAAGCTATGGGATGCACATCCAGCTCTACCGTGGACCCAGTCCTGGCTGCTCGAGGAACGGTGACGTCATCAAAGGTCCTTCCTTTGCCCCGAGCCGTCAGGGCACCGGACTTTGGAACGCACGAACTCTACGTGACTTTGTTTGCAGTCAAATCCGAACCAGCTGTCTACTCAGAAAGTGTCGTTGCTCACTCACAGAACCAAGGTCAAGAAGCTAAACGAGTACCTCGAGGACGTTGAGAGTCACCCAAGGGAGTTCCAGACTGTGGTAGCGGCAAGACGCGCGTCCTTCACCCACTGGACGGCAGCGGTGCCATGAGAGGCCAGAAGAATGAGCACTCGTAGATTCGTAAAGTCGGACCCTTCCAATTTCAACCGGCTAGTCATTTCAAGTCTCACCCAGTTTAAGAATGGCCTCTCGGTTCAGCCGAAGCTCGTAAATCCTGCGTGTTACTATAGATACCACGCATGCCGTGCAGCTGTTGACGCCTTTGCCCGATGTCACACGAGCTTTGAGCTTGCTTGATGGCCCATGCGTTGCATGCTTTAGCAACAGCTCTCAAGGCATTGCATGGGAGGATCCTCAGCGGGGGGTTTGGATGAGTCGAGGTCTGAAAGGGTCCAAAGGAGCTGCCTCTTCGAATTGGGTTCTTGTGTCCTCAGCGCACCTCAGACAAAATGGTAGATGCTGCCTATCTTCCCGTGCCTGTTTATCGAAGACTTTATAGCTTGCCTGGGCCAGCATTGAATCCAGTCGAGATTCTCTAGCCAGAATGCAGGATCCCGCAAGGCACCGCATCATAAGGCACATAGCAGGACAGCACTACCACAAGCTAGCCCGACGCGTCACGAGCATGTACCAGCGATGTCGGACAAGTGGATGCCTTGTGGAGACCGCCTGCTGTACGGGCCCGACCTTCCTCGAGTGCCAGAGGAGCTGCAATCACTGCGGCTTTTCAGGGAATGGTATTCGCATTGTCCGGGGCAGAATCACAAGCGTATTTGGATTTAGCTTCCGGAATATTTTATAAATTCCCGTTTAAAAGTCTGATGCATGATGCTGCTGAGCAGCTGGTCGGAACTGGTCCCTCAGTAAGGGTCGGAGATGCGCATGGCGCACGAAGGTTGGCAGGCTGCTACCTGCAAACTCCTGAAAGTGCTTTCGCAAATGACACCCTCTCTAGCCGAGCATCTCAGGGTCACTGAGGAACCTAAGCAGTCGGGCGCCGCCACGGGTCCTTTCCTCACCAGGTGAAGTGCCGGCTGCATTTACCGGAGACGTTTATGTGACATGAAGTCATTTTGAACCCGTGGAGAGACCATTTCCAGTGGGCCGAGACAGGTTGTGAAAGCTTCGGCTTCTGGAGAAGAAGACGGGGTTTTCCGACCTCCCAAACTAAGAGATACTCAGAGAGATCGAAAGGAAGCAGCGGGAACTCGGAACAGACCAAGTCGTGCTCACACCGTTGCGAGCCTCTTTCATTTCAACAGTATTCTTACTGAATCTGGCACTGCTAGGAGGCGCTGGCGTTCTGGGACCAGGGGTCAAGGCCCAGGCTTGAGGCTTTAGGGCCAGCTTGACCTTGGAGAATCTGCACCGGTAGAAACCATTCTTGTAATACTGATTTGAATAGCAAGAACATGCGAATCTTAACACACATCATAATCATTACAGTCGTAGTCACAATAACTACGGTCATAATTTTGACAACTCCTCAACAGACTTGGCCAGTACGTGGCTTGCTCGCAAGTGAAGCAAAGGCAGTAAAAGTACAGAAATTGTTAGTAGAGTTTCCTCGATGCCCGGTTTTCTAAGTGCTACTCCGCCACAGCATCGCCCATTTCGGAAAGGGTCAAGCGTGCAGAAGGAAAAACAGACAGAAAGCCACAGCCTTCTCGATGCCGATGTATTTTCTTCTTTGATTCGAAGTTTCTGTTTTAGCATGAGCCTTGCAGCTTGGCATTTCGGCAGAGTGTGTGCTCAGATGCGAAAGTGTGGGTGATTGCCTCGACGTGAGAGCTTTCATGCAAGGGTGATGAGACAGGCGGAGGTGACGAGCGATCCTCATGCAGTACTCAATGCATGCTCAGAAGACTCTGGGCGGGGAAATGGCCCACACATGCCGGGTTGCTGTCGCCGTGCAGTTCCGTGAAGGTTTCGGCGCAGCCGGAAAAAGGTGAGGCGTTCAGTTCAGTTGTTTTGGCTCGCAGGTGTTGACCAAGAGGTAGCCGGTCTTGGGCATTGCAGGCTTGCCTGCTTGCAGACTGCCACTTCCCTCTGAGGCTGTTGAACCTCACAAAGGCATGGCCGAGGCCCCATGACCCTACGAATCAGCCGACAAATCAAGCTCAAAACCCGTGGTTTTTACGATTCAGCACTGCGTGCTGAAAGTATTCGCCCACGTTGCCATGTTTCCTGCCTGGCATGTGCACAGTATGTCCCCGAGCTCCAGGATCAGCACATCATCAAGATCTGAGCGGGACGCAGGCAGCGGCTTCATGGAACTGTGTACCCAGTACCGTCATCAAGCTGGAACAGCCACGGACTGCCTCTTGAGCCAGAGCGAAAGATTTCTCAGCTGTTCCGCTTTGCGCACCTACATGGTTCCAGCAATCTGCCAGAGCGTAATTCCGAGGCGGAGATTTAGGAACACAAATTCCGAGCCGGGTAGGCCCATTCAGAAAACCATCCTGTGGGCTGTGGGCTTTCGGGGATCCTCCTTGTTTTGCACATTTGTCCGCAGCCCGACAGTTTGCAGGCGAAAGGCTTTGCGGGGCTGTGAGGACTGAGGCTCAAGCCGAGCTCAGCCGTTCGAACCCAGTCGTTTCAACACTCATCCGATGGTCACGCCTCCACACTGCGCGATGAGTTTATTTATGAAGGCCGTTCGAAAGAGCGCTCAAGGTTGAGGCGATTTCAAGCTCTGCTACCAGGACCAAACCAAGCTGCATGGTTTTCTACAGCTAAAGAACAGTATTTCGGAATTATGGTGCTTTGTTGGATAAGCACTGAGGATGCTGGCTGTTATCTCGTTCTAGCAGGTTCCACAAAGCCCACCGTTTGCAAAAGCTTGAGCGACACTGCGTAACCTGGACGACCAGAAGGCATGCTCGGCATATCTGGCTCAACAGCATGATTAGTCAGGCCACATGAGCTGACATACGTTGTAAAGAAGTGCGTGATATCAACGACTGCTAGATGTGCATGGCAAATATCTGAGAAGTCTTGCACAGTATAAACTTTGCGGCAAGCTTTCCTGGGAACGTCGTTGACCGGCACACAATGGCAGGCCGGAGCCCTGACAACGATTCACGTTTCTGACCATGTTCTTCAAGCCTGTTCGAGCCTGACATCTCGGAGCTAGGGTTCAAGGCCAAAGTCAGCCTCCTTGCAGACACCCGGGTGCGACTAAGGGGAGCACAGAGCAGGCTCCTTTGAAGCAGTAAAACAGTATTGCTGTCCTTGGCTCCACTAATTCTGCATCGAAGTTGCTTACATGTGGGCCCGCTGGTGGGGCGCACCCATGAAGTAAGTTTGAAGACCCGGATATCTCAACTTATCACTCCAGGTTCCACGGCTGACCTGGCATTTTTGACACCGGAGCAGCCACCACGGTGACATGATGGCATTGGTCAGGGAATCTGGGGAAGTCAAGGGCTTGGGGTGCCAAGCATACCAGACATTTTGAGGAGAACCCATCTAAACTTTAAGCACGTCGCATGCCTTTGCAGCACCTTGGGCTGGGAGCTGGCAAGTCCGCTAGTTATGGGATATTTAGTGGTAATGGTGGGTGAATCCCCTGCAAAACATGCTTGGCTCCCATGGTCATGCCTCCACCAACATGGTATTCCGGACACCTTATCAGGCGAAGGAAAAGAGGTGATAAAAAATCGAAGCTGAACGAGACTTGGGTAGTTTTCGAAACTAGGGTCCCATTTTGGGTCTCACACATAGTACAGCACCGGCACAAGCAGGACCCCACATGGGACACTAATTTAGAGAACTCCCGACTTGGATGCACTCTTTAACGGAGCTCCTCGCCTTGAGTGTGCCGGAGGTGCCCCTGATTTTTTTTTGCAGAATACAGTTTCAGGACTGCCCCGCCGCCTCTCACAGCCCTTGGTACCAGCACCTCCGTGGGTGTCGCACCGCAGGCACTCCAGGGCAGGGCTTGTCCCATGTTTCTACGAGGGTTTTTGTGCACCGCGTCGCTCTCCTGCCATAACTGGACCAAGTTGTCAATGTTTGTGACGATTGGCTGATCGTGTCACGCAAGATCCTATCTTGCATGTCGCACGTGCCGTCATCGCTGGGTTTACAAGACAGTGAGATTGCCGATCGTGTCTTGATCGTCGGAGCCAGCCACCTAGCGACTCGTGGCCAACTCCTTTAAGTCTAATTAACAGTAAGTGACGTGCACCAACCTGCATTCTGTTACCAATCCCGAGTCAGGCCAACTTTGCAACAAAAGCCTCTGTGGTGGTCTTGGCCGCAGCTGTCATGGGAAGCCGTCGCTGGAGGCGGAATCTGCAGTTTATTGGAATTGCTCAGGTGCGCCCAGTAGGCCTGAGCTTGTACAACATGTTGATGCGAGAGCACTGAGGCACACCATGACGTCCGCATGCTAGAACTTCACTGCAGCCAGAATGATTCCCTCAACGACGAACTTCTCCCGCTCCAACTTGGCATTGCTCCGAAGCCTTGGCTGTCTACAAGCTTAAAGCAAGCCTGTTTGCAAGGCCCCGATGGGGAAATCTGCAAGGGCGGAAGATCATGCGTCAGGCCTGGTCGGGTTTCATGTCCGGGAGTGCACTGTGAACGTGCCCACGTACGAAATGCTGGAAAGACCGTCGTAGTTACATGCTTGCTTGTGAGTGAGCTTCAAACAGCCAAGCCCAGTGGCGTGTGTCACTAAGTCTGACTCATATCCTTTTATACGTAATGGCAGCCATTAGACTCAGTAGGCAAACCTCCATCCCGTTTGCTGATGCTTGCAGGTAGCACTTGGGCAGTCCTTATGGCATGCTCCAATAGTAGAAGGGTCGGGTTCATGGTTGCTTTTGGTTGGCCACCGATGAGTTGGCACGTGCCACGACAAGTGTTGCATGGATCCGTCTGCTCACATGCTGAGCACAACTCCGTGTGGAAGCACTAGTCGTTACCAGCTGCTTTTGTCCATCTTGGCAGGGTGTTCTCACCAAATAGATCTTCTGACTTGTCTCGGCTTACGGCTGACGAGTTGTTGCTACTGCTGGTCGTTGGATCCCTCTTTTTGTATGTCTAGGGGGGCATCTTCTGTCGGCATGTCTGGGCTTGAACTTGCAACCTGATCGACTTCTTGACTTGAAGCTGAATTCGGTGCACTACAGGCAGCCCCTTTTGGCACTCAGAGCATTCGGATGGCCTCCCTGCTAGGCTGTACCCCATCACAAGCACGCTTCGGGATAATCGCACAGTTGACAGGCCTCTGCTTTCAAAAGTTTTTCTCCTGAAGCCTTCATGTACCTCTCTCTGTCAATCTCGTTGCATAAATCCTGGCCCATAGTCAAGGCTTAGCAACTACAGGAGTACAGACGGATTCGTTAATGACGGGCACCGCTCTGTGACATGGAGACATGGCACTGGATGCAGAGCAGCTCCATGTCTCTCCACTGGGCGGGGACATCATGGCTGTGTCCTGGGCACCCTGGCTGCATTGAGTCTGTGACGCAAGCCGATTGAGACTTCACGCTGGTCGTCCCGAGGGGAAGTGCAAGCTACTGAGGCAAGTACCAGTGGGCAGCTCGCTCACGTCCAGAATCCTGGCAATCGCATACGGAAAAATCTGAGAAATCTTCCCATGTGCTCTCAATCTTGCCCACGAACTGTCACTTGCCTCTGCGCGATTCAGCAACAGAGGATCCAGCGTCTTGGGCCAAAGATGGAGCCAGTACCTGGCTCGGAGAGAAACTACAGGCACAGGGTCATGGGTCACCGCTCGCTGCCCACATAGTCCCTCCAAGAACCAGTGTTACTGCCACTGCCACAGCTGCTACTGCTGCTGCCGCTGCTGCTCTGCAACTACTCCCACAAGTGCTACGACTGCTGCGACTATTGCTACCCCACGGCCCCGCGAATATTCTCAGTATTACTACTGGCACTGCCAGTACGACTACCACTACCACTACTGTGGATGGACGAATTCTTGCACCACGTATACATGCATGCTTCGAGCGATTGAGGCTTCAAGCCCCTGCACCCCCTGCTTAACATTGGCAGCTAGACTTTCTGAGCGGTGCAAGATTTCGGCCATTGGGACAAGTTGCCTTTCACGGCCCGGGGGGGTCCCTAAAAGAACTTTTATTTAAGAACATGCCCATTCACAGTACCACCAGCACTACCACTGCCGCTGCCATTACGACTACCACTACCAGTTCTAGTACCATGACCACGACCACGACCACGACAACCACCGCTACCACCACCACGACGACGGCTACGACTACTACCTACTGGAACAGCTACTACTACTGCAACTGTTACTGCTGCTGCTACTGCTGCTACTGCTGCTACTGGTACTGCTAGTGCTACTACTAGTACTACTACACCTACTACCATGACACCTACTACTGCTACTGCTACTACTGCTACTGCTGCTACTACTACTACTACTACTACTACTACTGCTACTACTACAACAACAACTACTGCTACTACTACTACTACTACTACTCCTCCTCCTGCTGCTGCTGCTGCTGCTGCTGCTGCTGCTGCTGCTGCTGCAACAACAACAGCAACTACTACTACCACCACCACTACTACTACTACTGCTGCTGCTGCTGCTGCTGCTGCTGCTACTGCTACTGCTACCACTGCTACTTCTGCTACGCCGACTGCTGCTACTCCGACTCCTGCTACCACTGCTACCACTGCTACCACTACGACCACCACGACCATTACAACTACCACGACCACTACGACGATTACTGCAACGACCGCGGCTACGAATACGACTACGTATTGAGTTCTACGGGTAGTTCGACGACGACTACTACATACTATTGCTGCTCCTAGTAAAAGCACTGGTGATGATGATGATTGTCAGGCTGATTGTGACGTGAAGATGGGGTGACATACAGGTTCATATGGACATAGCGATGCTTATGATGATGGCGATTGATGCTCGTGTTCCGGATGCATACGATGGTGATTGTGATTATGGATGCAGCAGATGCAGCTCTGCCCCCTGCCAGATGCAAGCGCAGGCCCGAGACTGTGCGCTACGACATCTTGTGTGGCCAGCGCTTCTCTGCGTATTGCCAGCTGACAGCCAGGCTGACTGCAAAAACAACAACAGATGAAAGCGCGGACGCGCGCATACTAGCACGCACATCTGTGTGCTTGTTCACACTAATGAGAGTCTCTTCCACGTCTGTTGGATGTGAACTTCTGTCGGTTTGGCAGTTTTCACCTCCCGTTGATGGAGCTTGTAATCCAGTAAGCAAGGGAGTGATGACTTTTTTGGAAGGCAGGTGGATGAGCTCTTGTACACTACGTCTTTGACGACCTGTTTTTTGTGCATGTGTGCGTGTGCATGAGTACGTTGTAGTACGCGTTTCGAGGGACAACTTCCGGGACTTGTATGGGGTTGAGTCGTCAAGCGTATCTTGGGCAAGCCTCAAACCCCAGCCCAGAAAGACGGAGCCACACATAGCAGTGTTCGCTTGACTGTTGTGAGCGATTCCCAGCAGTGCTGACATGAACGAACATCGCCTGAGAACGACGAGTCATCTTCGGCCGAGAACCCATTACCACACGCATACAAAGACGAGGAAGAGGACGAAGCGCGGGCAGGATCGGGGCAAGGACGAGGAGGACAACCAAGAGCAGCACGAGGAGAACGTGTAAGACAAGCCGGACCCAGCAGACGCTGAGGACATCTCAGGATCACAAGGAGCGGAGCGGACGATTGACGCACGAGGATAAGCAAAACGAGCAGGGCGAGAGAGACCAAGGGGGGAGCGAGTGAGCGAGCGAGTGAGTGAGCGAGTGAGTGAATGCACGTGTGCTTGTGCATGTGTTTCGGTGTTTGTGTCCTTGTTATGGAGGTACAGCAGCCCCTTGCTTCTCCACGCTCATGTGCCAGTGGAGCCTGCGGTGCGCTACCGTAGCTGGGACAGAGCATTGCAGGGTTTGCAGGGATGAATGACGGGAAGCCCCTGTTAGTTGAAGACGCCTTGAACGCAGCATCGCATCGCTTGCAGACAGTTTTCGGAAACCAGCCACCCTAAACCGCATGAAGCACACCCCAATCAACTCCCATTTCTGGTGAACCCTACCTGCTTGGCGTTCGGCGATTTCAGGTGCGGGCTTGAGTAGTTCCGTTTACAAGGCATCGGGGCTGTTGCATGCGAGGCTTTCGACTGGCATCCAACCAGACGGCTGGCACGACACCCTGGCGGAACTTGCACCCCGGCAGACTTTAGACGCAGCTTTGGTTAGAGCTCCGAAGGATTGGGTTTCGACTTGCTGTATCAAGGCCGGTGTGTTACATGCCTCGGCATGCCTCGACCATCCCAGTCCTCAAAAGCTGCAAGCTGCCGACACGAGGAAGGGTCTTCCGAAACGGGGAGACGAGCTCAAAGTTGCTGTCATAGGCGCGGCCCAATTTCTTCCCGTGGCAGGGATCGTTTCTAATCTTTTGCCCTACCATCGCTGCGGTGTCTGTGCTGCAGTCCGAGAGCGAAAGAAGAACGTATTGCAGTAAAAATCAAAGCTCTGAGATGTACTTGGTAAGCGTGTTTTCGGTAAGCCTTACCCAGCTGTAAGAAGGCGGAAGAGTCTTCTTGCCGGTGCCGTTTTGTGGGTCACGCATTTGACCGACGTTTCAAGCACGCGGGGGAATGTCCATGCTTGGACTGTTGTGTCAGTGGGCGGGGACGAGGTTCCGGACTCCCAGCGAGAAAGGGGTAGAAACATATGTTCTCTGCCCAGAGGCGACCTTGGGCAGACCGCCTTCAGCGAGGCCACCTGCCGTGACATGGCGAAGGTGCACAGAAGCGAGGGCCTCGACCTGGGCGTGCTGCTAGGAGCTCTCGGGATGGTTTGGAGGTTTGAGGGGTTTGAGTCGGTTTGAGTGTTTGGACCTGAGGTGACAGCCACCTCGTGTTGATCAGGAGGTGAGGTGATGTGTCATGGCAAGGGCGACCATTGTCACAGCCCTCGTCGCAGCATCCGAAGATATCCGAAGCACTCCACGTACTGCCGCATTGTCTGACGGCATGCATGGGGAACTGCCCCAACCAAAACCGAAGATCTGCAGAAGATCGACTCCCTGAAGGAGATTTATCCTATGCCGACACGAATGCAAGCAGGCCGCGGCCGCAAAACACATGTGGTCAAGACTTTCTTAAGCCCTCCACCGGACTTCCAAAACCCTGAGATTCCACAAGGTGGGATTCTTTTCAGCGCATGTTTGACACGTCCGGATGCGCCGACATCCCTTGGGTGGTGCTTCCCGGAAATCACGACCGCCGGGAGTGTTCGTGTTCTGCCCATTTCAGGTTTGCTTCAGCCTTTGCCAGAGTTTGGCGATTTTGCAAATCACTACCCCTTCCGTGTACTCATATTCACGTTCATGACGAGTCCGGGGTCCAGAGGCATAATTCAGAACGACCCCTACATGTTGTGGTTCAGGACTTCTGGTTTCTTTGTATTGACTCCCGGCCATGTTTCGACATATACAGTTGACGAAATGCTAACATTCCAGCATGTTCGAAGCACTTGCCCCGGACATCATACGTGCCCTGTTTGCTGTATCTTCAGCTTGCTTTGCATTTGCTCGCGTCATCTTGCTTTGGGTAGCTGGGGGATTTTGCTATCGTTTCCACAGGCCGGATCTTGCTCTTTCCCTAAACTTCCACTGTGCAGTAGATAAGTGATGCCAGTGGTGGTGCGAGAGAGTGGGTCTAGCTTTAATCATGTTTCTGACGTTGACACTGTTCTGTGACCGCCCGAAACCAGACTGCCATACCTAAGATAGTATTATGTGGCTCTTGCGTGCATGTTGTACGAGTATGTGCCGTCAGCAATGCATGACCCAAGCATGACCTGCGACAACGTGTTTTTCTTGGTACAGTAAGCTTCCTCCATAAAGAACGTTGCAGCTTTACACTGAATGAGAGGCGTTTTGCAAAGCTGTCCACTCATATCGTGCAGTACTGTGCATCTTCTTCGCGCTAGTCCACGCTAAGCAGTGCAAAGAGATATCGTAACAAACAATGTCGGTCAGTGCATGTTCAAAGCGATACGGTAGCGAATGACAAGAGCGAAGAGTGCTTTGATGCTGCGACATGTGTTGCTACCCCACGTGGTGGGTAACATGGCGGTCCTTATCATCCTCGATATTGCTGTGACGTGCGACGTGCATGCTTGGCACCATGCTAGACGATGCAGAAAGAAACGGTTTGAGCAAGTTCTTGATGTCAGATTCGTGCCCCAGTTACTTATGATTTGGGCTTGTTCTGCTCTGCGAGCCTTAGTTAGTTACTTTTCTACCTGCTCAAGGCACAACAGATACGCCGCCTTTCCGCCTACTTGTCCATTGTGGTGCATCTTCCTTTCTCTCACCCTCTCTCCTACTCATACTTTCTCTCTCTCTTTGTCTCCCGTGCTGGTTCCCTTCCGCCTTCCTCCCTCCACATGCGCATCCCTCCCTCCCTCGCTCCCCTCCCCCTCTGTCTCTCTCTCTCTCTCTCTTTCTCTCTCTCTCTCTCTCTCTTCTCTCCCATGCTCTACCCGCAGGAAATCGAGCCCGATGAGATCACAGGTGTGCGCCTTTGGTCGCTTCTTGGGATCGGAAGGTGAAGGTCTCCCGTGCTCCACTGGTGTTCACGTCGCTTCTTGAGAGGTTAGGTATCGTGGTCCAGAACCCATGCATCGATTGCTGTTTGCAAGACACGAAGTCAGCAAAACGAATGCGTTGCAGACATCGACTTGACACCCCTGCAGGAGTAGAGCACTCCATGCGTCCTCTCCCCCACGAAAACTTGAAAAAGTTTCACTTGCACAAAGACACGTATTCCAGCTGTTTGTGGCTCCAGGTGAACCGTTTCTACCGTTTCGCAGCCGCTGGCGCACTCCACAGTACAGGGAAGCCACGATCTCCGCGCCACCACAGGTCGGAATGGGGCGGAATGAAGGGCGGCAGACTACGGATTACGGATCGACCGCTGCTCGGTCAACATCACCCCCATGTAAACGCTGCCAAAAGAAGTCATGGCAATCACTGCCTGTGTATCACGACGAAACGGAGTACACGCATGCAGGCATAGTAGTTGAACGGCGCAAGCCCAGTAAAATGCAGGACGCCTGGCAGGGCTGGTTGACCTACGATTTTCCAAGCATGAGCTTCGACTTTGGCAGCTCCTTCTTCTCTTTGGAGGCCAGGTTCTCGAAAACCTAGCTGTGGACGCAGCGGTGTTCGAAGGAAGCAGGTTCTAGGTGCGGGAGCGGCTGCAGTGGATCGGACATGTGCACCACAAACTCGCGGTTGCCTGCAGCCAGTGGGCCAAATCGGATTCTGAAACCACATGATGCGACCCAAATGGCAGGTCGGATGCGTTCACTTGTTGGTGCTGAACCCGCACCGTGGCTGTGACAAGGAGCCCACATGTCTACGCTGGTGCTTCTCTATGGGCTTGCAGCAGTAGTAATAGTGCACTCAGCAGAATACAAGTGCCTTGAATGCAAGAATGCGCCCTCACCACATTCATGCACGCAAAGGACCCATGCTCATGCTGGCGCGGGAAACCGAGCACCCAACACCTTTCTGTTCTCGTTGCCGGCAATCGGAAGCACCTTGTAAACACGTGGACGGCTGATAACTCGCTCTGACCAACTCAGGGCAACGGAGTAGACCCTGGAACCGCTTCGATTTATATTCCAAACTTGGCAACAGCTGACACCCCAGTTTGAAGAGCCTTCAAAACTCAACCTGCATGCGGCTGACTCCCAGCGATTCGCATGCCAACTACCAAGCACACAAGCTTCTACCGGGTACTTCACACGCTGTTGATTTGGCATCTGTGGCTGTGCGCAGCGAAGCCTAGATGTCTTGGCCGTTTCTCATTCGGAGGATCCGAGCCCCCGGCATCCAGGCGCCAACTCTCAATGTTGTCCGAAGTCTCAAGCCCGAAAATGAAACACGCAG
Source organism: Symbiodinium sp. CCMP2456 (assembly GCA_905221635.1). Lineage (NCBI taxonomy): Eukaryota > Dinophyceae > Suessiales > Symbiodiniaceae > Symbiodinium > Symbiodinium sp. CCMP2456. The sequence continues at coordinate 41,028 of CAJNDV010032608.1, read as the reverse complement.
CCCGCCATCTCTGTGGGCATGCGTCCCTGCCCTGTAAATACCACGCAGTATACTTGTAGCATCATCAAGTTAATGATGGCTAGCACTACCGCACTACCATTGTCATTATAGCTACTTCTATGGCTACTTTCTCGTGTTGTCAATCCACAAAGGTACACGGACGCTTCGCCGAGCTCACCTCAGATCGCCTGGCTCCAAAGCGAGCTGAAACGCATCAACCGCTCCGAGACGGAACACGTCGCGGTGCTCGGGGTGGTAACAGTAGCTTGCCGTGGCACGACTGGTGATGATAGTGTAACGGGCCTCTGAGTGAGACGCTGCCTCCCATTTCCCTTGAAGCAGACAACGCCCGATTTGTACTCTAGAATCGTCTCTAGAAATGTAGGGGGAGGCCCTCCCATCCATGTTGGTGAGTTTTCGTTGCCCTGGACCTGTCCACGATGTGATATCCGTACTTCACACCGAAGCCAAGTCATGATCCGGTGACAAGAGGTGCTCACGCATGCCCCGTGGCACCATTCATCGGGTGCGCACCGGCCGGAAATGGAGGCGCGCTTTGGGGCTGGCAGGTGTGATGTCTGGATGAAATCGATGTGCAAGTGCCGCTGTAAACATGAAACGTGTTGCATGAGTTTTGATGCACCTCAAAGCTGCAACTTGCGTGCTCAAGAAACGTTGGGCAGCGAGAGTGGCTTCCCAGCACGTATGATCTCGTCTACTTCGTTTTTTTTTATATTCGTTCCCATTTTTTTGTCATCGCTGGTTTGCACAGGTGGCAACACGCAATCTCCTCTCAGCGGCTGGGCCTCTGCTGCTGCCAGACAAGCGTCTACTCTGCAATTGCTCTACGGTGTGCTTCTCACATAGTGCCAGTGCTCCAAGAGCATCAAGAGCTCCATGAACGAGGACGGACTTGGTCTTCTCCGGCCACGTCCACGCCTTCGAGCGGTCCTTGCCAATTGACGGCGTGCAGCACTTCGTCGTGGGCCACGGTGGCAACAGGGCACGCCCGCGCCCGGGGATGTGAGTGGGTTATCGAGTTAATCCTTCGAGCTTCGGTGTGCTGCTCCCACGACCGGCCAGGAGGGACTTTACGACAACTGGCTGCCCAGCAGCACCTCGGCGTTTCTCGGCTGAGCACATGCCCAGAAAGCAGGTCGGGTCTCTGGGCTTGTTGAGGGTGGGGAATTTCCAGATCCTCAGCGCTGCTGTGGGAAGGCGGTGCAGGTCCCAGGATGGAAGGGTACCGGAGATGCGATGCGCCTTGTTCGAGCCAGCACCGGTGCAAATGGAAGGCAGGCATGGACTCAAGGTGTAACAGGCAGAGCGAGGTGAGCACATTCGAGAAGATCATGAGTTCGATGCACCTTTGCCGCCACAGCTCAACAGATTCGGAACCATTGAACCGGTCGCAGGGCTCCTGACCCACGAGTTTAAGCTGTGTAGAAGCCGCGGCAATGCTCCCGTTCTTTGACACAAGAGGCCTGGTCCCAGAGATCTGTGCTCCACAGTCCAAAAACGTTTCAGGTTTCATGCCGGAGATCACTACGGCTGGGGGGCAGCTCGGATGAATTCAACAGGGGCCTAAGCATTTTCATTTTCGGACAAGGACAGTTTTTTCTGATCGCCAGGGCGGCTGTTTCGGCAAGGAGTCTGGCACTTGCGCATCTGTATATGTCCAACCGCCAGCTGAAGCATGCACGCAGAGCTTGTCTACAGGGGCCGTGAGCACAAAAAGAGCAAGCGGGGATGCACGCGCGAAGGCACGCAAACAATCTCACTCGGTTTCATTCACTCTCACTCACTCTCATGTTATGCCTAGCTGCTCAGCCTTGTATGATGCTTAACCTCTTGCAGCATTGCTCAGATAACGGCTGCATTGTCTGGGCCTGTCTGTAGCCCCACCCTGGCAACTCGGCGGCCCTCGCTTCCCGTTGCGGCCGAGTTGCTCCACCTTCGCCCTCGGCGGCTCGGTCCATCCACCTTCAAAGCTCGGCGTGGTGCCGATGGTGCCCCGCTCAATTTTCTCTCCACGTGTACAACGCAAGGTTCTCGATTTGCATGCCGAGAAGCGCACATCTGCGGCATGTGCCGGAGGTGCCGTGATGGATGCCGTCGAGTTCTGGCCTCGCGATTTGGCTCCCTCGCAGCCCAGCAAAGAGAACCCAGGCCCAAAGTTGAAGCCTGTTGTGTGCCTGTCAGAAACTCCATGGCCTCTTTCTCGTCATGTCCTGTTTTGGGGCCAGGTGGAGCTCCTGGGCCTGCCGGCCTTCTAGGCGCAACTGCGGCATGCGGCCTGGCAGGACAGCTTTCTGCCAACAATCTCGGCAAGTCTAGAGTCAGGGATGAACCTCTCGCATCCAAGCATCGGGCCCTTAAAAAACCTCGAGCTGTACCCGGTTGCGGGTCAGACGTCCCCGAAATATCCGCAGAGCCAAGGCCTGGTGGTGTGCTGCTTGGCTTATCTGGTGCTCCCCTGCCCCGCCTCGCACTGGGTCGGTAGGAAGATGCTGCACTGGGTGTGGGTTCCAGTATGCATGGAAATCCGGCGTGTCTGAGGTCTCTGTGCCGCCTGCTTTTACCGGCGTGCCCGTGTCCGGGCCAGGTACGAAGAGAAGACCGCCCTGCGAAGGGAAACTGTGACTATCGGAGTCATGGGCTGAGGAAAAAACCTCTGCGATGCCCTCCCTGGCTCTTCGAAGTTCGCTTTCAGTTCAGGAAGGTTAAGGCAAGGAGCTTCGAGAAGTAAGTCCCTGAAGCTTCCTTGTTTCGGAGTGGGTCCGGCCGGTCCTTTCCCAAAGCTAAACCAGCGAAGCCCCAAGCGGAAGCAGATCGGAAGCTTCCGGAGCTCCCCAGCCCCTTCCGGTGCGACAGGCAGAAGAGGGCGAGGCCGAGTGGGGGTTGACAGGTAGACTTCGAGTGCTTGGTTCCAATTCACATAACGTTCTCTCCACACTTCGCAAAGACTTGCATTCTAAGATGGTGCAGAGTCGTGCTCCCAACTGTCTCGGGCCAGGCCGCCGTGGTCACTGTCGCTTTCTCAGACGCGACCGTTTCAGCGCCTGCCTGCAGCCTTGTTTTGCTCCAACTCCTGTTCCTCCACCGCGGCGAGTGCGACTACATTGGCGACACCATCAGACGATTCCTCTTTTAGGTTTCTCTCCGGTGCCCAGGGCGACTCAGAGGCCGAGGCTATCTTCCGCGAGGCCTATGAAGCCGAGGCAAGCTTCAGGGTTGAAGTGTTCAGGTGGTGGTGTGCAGTGTAGCAAAACTTCGCAGAACTTCACAGATTCACTGGCCGCATGTAGCAGCTCTTGCCTCCTCACGCCGTGCGCGTGAGCTTGGACAGGCGGAGAGGGCGAAGCTCTTGAGCAAGCAAGTGGAGGTGAGCAGGTGGTATGGAGGATTCTACAATGCGTAGACATGGGGTGTCGAAGTGCCTCAGTTCGCTGACAAGCTTCGGTTTCCTCAAGCACTCGGCCCCAAGCGGGTCCAAACACCTCCAGGCTGCACTGGCAGAGCAATTGGGCGCCCCAGAAGGCGATGGACGTGGTTTCATTGTCGGGCCTTACGAAGCTGTATGTCTGTCTGTGTATGTATCTTTGTATGTATGTATGTATGTATGTATGTATGTATGTATGTATGTATGCACGTATGTACGTATGTACGTATGTACGTATGTATGTATGTGTAACACACAAAGATATACTTACATGTATGTATATGCATATATCATATATATATATACACACACACACCTATATATCTATATATATATATATCTCTCTCTCTCTCTCTATATATATATATATATGTATACACATATAAATGCTAGTGCCTGCTTGGCATAAATGAACACTTGGTTTTTGCTAAGGGCCCGAGGAGAGAAACAACTCGGACTGGAGACCCTGCTTATTAGAGGGTTGTGGGACTGGGGGGTGTGGGTTGCTGCAAACTTACTTGAGGGCGCCTTTTTGTCGGAATGGTTTGGGTTTAGTGTGATCCTGGAGGATGTTGACAAACGCGCACACTCACGCCGCACATATACCTGCTGCATCTCTTGAGTCCACACTCAACGCTGCAGCGTCCGAGCGCAGGCATCAAGATCAACGTGGAGGCCAACCGACCAACCTGTGTCGCAGCTTCTGAAGCGGTGTTCAGAGTTCAGGGTTCACCAGTTTCATGATTTTTCATGTTAAGGAGCTAGATGAAGGCTGGCGTTTTCAACCGACCCGTCATACAACTCCCCAAAAGCCGTCGGTCTTTGGAAGACTCAGCCTTCCCCGACGCCCTTGTTCCAGGCCCCAGCAGCGCCAGCTCCGGGTGAACCCGGTGGTTCAACTTGGCGTTTCGCCTACGAGGCCATGTCGGGCATTGATGCATTGTTTCGGATGGCAGCAGTGGATCCCGTACTTCTGTGGGTTTTCTTTGGCAGCCTTTGCTTTCTCTAGCAGGCAAGGAACGCGAAGATTCGTTCTACATTAAGAAACTGCTGTTCTACATTAAGAAACTGCTGTTTCTGGTGGAGAAAGGATTTCAACAAGGAGGAAGAACTAGAGAGAAGGATGGGACACTTGCACGTGTCTCCATCGAGACTGTCAGCATGTTGGTTGTCTTGCCCCGCAGCGACTTTCACTTATTGGCTCGGACTCAACGACATTCCGATGCCACTATGACTTCTTCCGCTTGCAACAGGGTAACAGGACTGTGCGCTTTCAGCGAGCTTCGATGCAGAGTCTTCATGCTGGTGCGGAAAGGAAGACAGGGGAAACAAAGACACACCGAGAAGCACGCGCAAGAAAGAAATTCGCGAAGAGAGAGAGAGAGAGAGAGAGCGCCATTTTGGGTAGAGGGAGCATGGATACCTTTTTTCTTTCCTCAGACCGAGCATCCATACTTTCTTAATCTTTCTTATACCCCTACAAAGCCCCGAAACAGGGGTGCGCCTCACGGCGCGGGGTGCCTAACTCGCACCCTATGCCCCGGAGAATAGAATAGAATAGAGCGCCATTTTGGCTCAAGTCGACCTGCCGCTTCCCTTTGGGGGGGCGCTCGAGGGCGGCCCGTTGGGGGTGCTGGCTGCTCCCAGCATCCCCGTCG
>CAJNDV010032608.1:21708-34208 GCA_905221635.1 Symbiodinium sp. CCMP2456 | reverse complement strand
CGACATCCCAGACCCCCAAAAGGATCTAAAAAAATAGATCCCCTAATTAGGGACCCTAACTACTAAAGGGTACTTTATAGGAACCCCCTTAGGGGATCTAGGTTTTTAGATCCTTTTGGGGGTCTGGGATGCATGTCCTTCAACGCTGGAGCTCCTAAGAAAGGACCCTCAGACTACGGATCTCCTCGCAGAATTCCCTGGCCCTCTGAGGGGGTTCATTTACGGAATCCTTAAGGGACGGGGTTCTAAGGGGGGTATATAACCTAGAAATCCCCAATTCTCCCTAGTACTAGGATCCTATAATTCATGTTTTCATTCAAGCACCTTCTATCAGTCATGGTAGGACGGCGCTGAACATACAAGCAGCCATACATTCATCCAACAATGCCTGCAAGTATTTTTACATAGATGCATAGAGCACACACACGCAGAGAGTCACATACGCCCAAAGAGTAGCAAAGGTAACCACTACCTGGTCAGCAGTCAACAATACGTTGCAGGCAATCCCTAAGCTCCACCTTGAATGCCGTGAATACCCTGTGCTCTCCCTAAACCATAACAACCCTTAACCCCAAACCTTTGAATGTAGTTCCTATTTTGGTGAACCTGGTCTATCGTCAGGATGTAGGTTTAGGCTAGCCCCATGGTGAAGATCCACCTATTGTTATCCTAGTGTTATAGATATTCATGGTTCCGTCTACCCCCAACTAGGGTACTTAACCTTACCCATCCTCCAGGCAGAGTAAGTCATCTGCGCCAAGTTGCCGAAGCTGCCACTGAAGCCTGCCGGCAGCAAGCTGGCGTCATCAGAGTTGAAGGTTTAGAGGCTCTAGGCTTTTTGAAAGGGCCCTCTCCAGGAGAGTGGAAGGATAACGAAGTTCTTTACTATTTCTAGCCTGTGCAGCAGTGTTTTGGGCTCAGGCCGAAGGCTTAAGCTAACGGGTTTAGGGGCTTAGGGTTTAGGTTTTTGTTCGGGTTTTTGTGGTTTTGGGGGTTTAGGGGCCTAGGTTCACTTCAGATTTCTGGAAGGAAGTGTTGTACGAGTGCAGTTTGCTGTACAGGATCGGCGTGGGAGGCCCAGTGCTGTCTCTTTGCTTGCTTTTTGAAGCTGACAGCAAATCCCGAGACCATGAACATCCCTAAACCATAAGCCTAATAATATCCCCTAAACCCTAAACCCTAAACCCTAAACCCTAATAGTTAGAATAGGGTTTTGGGGCCCCGAGGCCCTGAACATCCCTAAACCATAAGCCCTGTAATATAGAGGCCTTATGGGGCCCATTATACTATAATTACTTAATTGGAATCGGGTTTCGGGGTTCCCTTAAAGGGTTCTATAAGGGCTACTATAAGGTATTAATATAGGGGCCATAATAATTAGAATAGGGTTTTGGGGCCATTATACTAGAATTACAATAAGGAACCCCCGAAAGAGTATGGGTAATTATTGAGGCCCCTGCAGTATAGCCAAGGTGCAACTCAGGATTCCTCATGCTCTCGGCGGTCAACCTTATCATCGCGTTGTACTTGTCCACGATGCTGCCCGGGTCGATCCGCCTGGGTGTTTGAGCTTCGCTTCTTGGGTTGTGGCTGAGGGTTTATAGGGTTCCGGGTGCAGATGTCAGGGTTGTGGCTGTGGGTTTAGGTTCGAGAGTCTTGAGGAGTTCCGGGCTTCGAGATCATGCCAGTTGGGCTGTGGGCAATTGAAACAGGACTTTGGCTTGCAATACTTGTAAGAAGGAACCCAAAGCCCTTAGGGAACAGCATCACCATCCATTCAGGCTCACATGTTCCTGTCTTTGGCGGCCTGAACCTTGCACGACACGGTCACCGGCGAAATCTGCGCGCATCTACTGCGATCCGGATTCCAGAACGGTGCCAGAAGTCTTCAACTTTTATGCTGAAAGCATGGGAAGCTTTTCTTAGCGGCTTCAACTCTTATGCTGAAAGTATGGGAAGCTTGTTCTTAGCGGCTGAATACCCTAGCTAAAAAAAGGTTAACCTTTTGAGTTATAGTAGGATTATATAAGCCCCAAACGGTTTAAGGTGACCTACTCAGCCCCTAGGTGCTCCAATATCGAATGAAGTCTTGAGCTCGAAACCCAAGTGGGTGGTTCTCTAAATTACTGTCCCTCTTGGATCCCAAATACAGTACGGCACCCTTATAAAAAAACGACCCTAAACCCTAAACCCTAAACCCTAAACCCTAAACCCTAATTTGGAGAACTTACCCAAGTATAGCCCTAAAGCCTGACCTGCAGGATCCTCAGCACCGAACAAAACTCGAACAAGCTTCACATCAAAACCGTTTAATGTAGGTTTAGGGTTTAGGGTTTAGGGTTTAGGGTTTAGAATAGGGTTTTGGGGCGGACCCCTTTCTACTATACTTGAAGTAAGGAGCCCCCCAAAATAGTATGGGTAATTATCTAATTATTTAGGCCCCCATATTAAGCCAGATCCGCTGAAACGGACATGGGTGTCTGACTGCGGAAGCAAACACAATCCTGATCTTTCACCACCAACTTCTAAACCCTAAACCCTAAAGCAACCGGGCGGCCAAACATACATGCCTGGCGCTGGCACAATTAAGGCAGGCTTCGCATCCAACGGGGTTTAGGCTTTTGGTCCAGGGTTTAGAGTTTGAGGGCTTGGGTGACCATACCTGCCAGAGGCAAACTGCATGATCGCTATAAGCACCCTAGCTCTGAAACTGTAGACCACCAAATCCCTTACCCTAAGCCCTAAACGCTAACCCCGAGCATCCCTGCATCCTAAACCCCTATAGCACGAACCCTGAACATCCCTGAACCCTAAGCCCCGCGAGCCCTGGGAGAAATTTAGTTGGGTTAGCCACTCCTTGAGCGTCAACCTTCGCGCGTTGTATAGGGGCCTTGATAATTGCTGTCATGGGGGAGAGAAGGGGGGGAGGACGGGGGCGAAATACCTTTAAAGGAGGAACCCTAAGGCTAAGGATTAAAACTCGTAGACATTCAGGCGTATATACTATGACATAACCCTAAACCCTGAACCTTAAATAAAATTAGATGTGTCATGTGTGTATATATATTTATAGCTACACACATGCATCTCTCGATGTGTGCACGTGCCTGCGTGTAATTGGCAAGACAATATACCACATTAACAGGACAGCAAGCATGTCAACAACAGTTGAAAGTAACAAAACGTTCGTGATACTTGATTCCACGGTTCTGATCCTTCCGGCAAGGAGGATTAGCCCTAAACCCTAAACCCTAAGCCCTAAGCCCTAAACCCTAAGCCCTAAACCCTAAACCCTGAACCCTAAGCCCTACACCCTAAACCCTCTGGTATGCTCTAACTGCTAAACCCTTCGGGTTTGGCATATAAGCAGTGTTGAAGCTAGCAGAATCCGGGTCGACATCACCTCATGTATCACATACCTCTAGTATGGAACGCCTGAAGGAATTAGCGATGTCGTTCGGTATGGCCCCTTATGATAGCTGTTTTGTCGTCTTATGCCTTAATATATCCAGAAACCTCTTCCAATCATTCGTCCTTCCCGAAAGACGTTCTAAGGGAAGGTTCCTGACAAGCCCGAAGCCGATCCCGTCCTGGAACGAGCTTCCCGCAATGCCAGACGATGGTCTTCAAGTTGAAACCCCACCTTACATGCGGGTCTTGGATCAATTCTTCGTAAGCTCCTGCTGAGGCTTAAGCTTCTATAGATGAGAGACACTGGAAGAGTTTGGAATCTTCAGTTTTTGGCTTTCGGGCTTCTGGTCCGAGTAATAGTACTGAGACAGTACACGGACGGCCAAGGGCCCATCTGGGCCACTCGGGGCTACATTTTGGGTTCAAAGACGTGGTCCAAAGCCGCCACCACGCTCCCAAGTTGATCGTGTACCCGTTGGCAACCATGCTCTGGCTGAGGCTTTGCATGATGGTTCGAGCCCTATAACCTCCCTGAAAGCCGCAGAAACCCTAAACTCTACCCACAGGCCCCATAGTAGTTCCTTTTTGGGATTACCTAATAGGATCCTAAATATAAGCCACACAAAGGAACTACATGGGTACACACCCTGAAGCCTAAATGCCATTAGGGCCCCAAAAAAGCACATAAGCAAAGATTAGGATAGGGATCTCCCATATAAATCCCCTTATAATGAAGCCCAATAAGGTAGGGGTATCCCTATAAAATACTTATGCTTATGTCCATTTTGGGTTCCTAAGCCATAGCAGAAGATGCCCTCAGATCTTCTGCTGAAATCCGAGGCGCTGTGGCAGCGGGTTCTTCATCGCATCCCGGCACCTCGGCACTGTCGATGCATGGCTCAGGCTCAAGGTCTACCTTAAGACCTGAAGAACCCCAAAACCTACTTTTTTGTAGGGTCCCTATAAATCCCAGATTAGGGCTTAGAATAAGAACCTACAAAAAAGTGGGTTTTGGGCTCTTAAGGTAGGGTTTTTAGGGTTCAGCATTAGGGGTTTGGGGTCTAGGGGAGCTAGTTTAGGGTTGAGGGTTGGGTGCATTTCAGGTCTCAGAGGGAGCTTACGATACAAGCCTTTATCCACGTCTTTGAAGATCCTTTGAAGACTTCTCTAGGGTCTTTTCTCAGGCTTGCTTCCCATTTGAAAGGGTCTGCGAGCACGGAAACCGGGATCCTTCTAAAGAAGGATCCTGCACTGCCCATCTTGGAGTGCACTGTGGTGGAGGACTTATGGCTTCATCGTTTCAATCGTAGGACTTTTAGGGTTTCGGGAACTCTAGCAAAGACCGCTGCAAGACTCTGAGCAACTGAGCTGTCGGCAGAACCACCTGGGATGTGAGGTCGTTTGGAGTCTAAGGCTTAGTGTTCAGGGTTCAGGATCAGTTCCGGCTTTATTATGGGCAGTGGGTCGCTTCACTTCAGGTCTTAGGACTAGGGTTTAGGGTGTATGGGAACTGAGCAGGTTGGCATGTACCTAGCTCTCCATGTAGACGGTTGCTTGGAAGGCTGGTCTGTGACACCAAGCCAGAGAGGTTGCGAGCAAAGTGCTGTGAGGGGGTCAGACAAGAACGAACGTTCAACCTATCGCAATGCCAAACTGAAGTCATACCATATTATTTACTATAGATCCTAAACCCTAAACTCTAAATCCCTATTTTGGTACCTCAAGGCAAACTACCTAACGAGAACCCAGAGACCCTAAACCCCTGAATCCTTACCTCCTGCAGAGGGTCCACATACCCAAACAGCCGGGCTTTAGGTTTAGGGTTAGTAGGGTTTTAGGTCCCAAATTCCATACTCTGCATGGTTTTTGGTACCTAAAGCCCTACTATTTGACTACTTGGACCCTTAGGGAAACCTGAAACCCCTGAAAATAAAAAAGGAAAGCTGCTCTGATTCTCAAGACCCTCCTAGGCCGAAACCGAGCTGAGACATTCCTGAAGGTACGTAAAAGAGAAACTGTAGGATGTAGGAGTATTACGGTTTAAGTCTATCTCTGGGGCCGTATGATTTGGGTGATAATTTTGGACCTTCTGTAGAAAACAGGAACGAACGTCCTCAACTACATCTATACTCCTTGAGCTGCTATTATGGAACTAGGTCCCCAAAACATGGATGGTCTTTTGGGACCCAATTCCCTAATGGTAGTATATACGGAGCCTCTGGGTGATGAAGGTGTATTGGTCTGTCTAGTGAGTCTAGTGTTCTTGGGATCACCCCGGCTTATTAATATGGGGGTTGCCGAAAATAGGGGACCCTAATATAGTACCCTAAATAATAGGATCCCTATTATAAGGACCCCAAAATAAGGTACCCTAATTTTCGGAAACTCCCATATTTGCATTCTGCAATTAGTTGTTACACTTTAAGGACGCACTAACTTGAAGTGGAAATCCTGGGTCTTAACCCGTAAACTGCAAACCTAACCCTAAACCCTAAACCCCTAAGCCCTAAGCCCTAAGCCCTAAACCCCTAAACCCCAAATGGGTAGTTCTCTAAATTAGGGTCCCTTTTTGGATCCCCAATATAGTACGGCACCCTTATAATATAGACCCTAAAAGGGACCCTAATTTAGAAAACTACCCAAATCCTAAACCCAGAAACTGCAAGGAAATTCCGAACCCGGAGTTTTGTCTGCGCACACTACAAGACTCACAGCGCAAAGCCTGAAGCCCTCACACTTCAACCTCGGCCCTCAAGCCCTAAACCCTCAACCCAAAGCCATAAACCCTGGGGTTTAGGGTTTAGGGATTAGGGGTTTCGGGTTTATGGTTTAGGGAAGCGGTGCCCTGAACAACACACCCGAATCCGTAACTACAGCTCAGACGTCTCATGACATCAGCCGTGGGACGTCGACGAGTCGCCTTCGCTGACTTTGGGCTCGGGACGTTGAAGCTTCATGTTGCTTTTTCCGTGTAGGGTCTGGGGGTCTAGAATTAGGTCTAAGGTATCAAGTATGCAACCCTGGATTCAAAACCCCTTGCCATGTAGACAGGGTGTAGGCTTTGGCGCGTCGAACGGCCTACTTGCTTTAGGGTTTAGGGTTTTAGTAACTGGGACTACAAACAAGATAACTATAGTTGCACTTGCTAATGGATCCAACCAAAACACCTTTTACCTTACGAGAGTACGTGCTCGATTCCTTCCAAAGAGCCTAAGACCCCAGGTGTACCATAACGGTCCATGCATGTACCATCACAGCATACATACATACACACATACATACGTTGCATAAATGCATACGTACATACATACCTACATACATGCATACACACACATGCTCGTGCCTTAAAGGTGTTCCTACGAAGTGTCACCTATCGGTAGTATGTGTCATAGTGTAAACCTAAACACACACACACAAACACACTAATGCGAACATATACACATACGTGTGTGCACATATATATATATATATATGTTATGTATGTATTATACATACACACACACACAAGCGCACACACACAGAGTACCGATACATGGATCCTTATGGCAATTTGGGAGATGGTCCGCCTAAACCCTAAACCCTAAACCCTAAACCCTAAACCCTAAGCCCTGAACCCCAAACCCTAAGGGTAAGCCAGGCGTCAGCCGTCGATTTGGCGGAAGATCCTCATCAGTATCAGTGTACTCGTCGCTGTCAGCGGGCCTTCAGGCTTGCAGTTGCTTATAGGGTTAAGGGTTTAGGGTTTAGGGTTTAGGGGATACTTGTACTATTCTTCCGCCCTTTCTTAAACACCCGAGGCTACGACCAGAAGCCGCTCGTGAAGCATGTTCATGCAGATTCGCTTCTTTGGGTTCAGAGCTTAGGGTGCAGTGTAGGGCTCAACAACGAAATCCTAAACCTCTGAACCCTAAACCCTTCGGGTTAAGGGTTTGGGGCCTAAGGCTGGGGTTGCAGGGCTCCTTTCAATTCCGCATGTCGCATCGGCCCCATCGGAACCGGTGATCGCAAGTGGAGATTGTGAACCCTTGAGCGCCACCCCGAAGCGCATGAACATGTCCTAGATTGTCAGGACGTAGATGGAGAACACAATGAGGGTAACCATGGGGTCCAGGTAGATCCTAGGAGTAGTCGGGGCTTGCCCGAGCAGTGGTAGCACGCAGCTAGATCCTGGGAACCGGAAGAATAGACCTGTAACAAGCTAAGTTAAGAGTCTAGCAGTTTAGGGTTTCGAGTTTGGGTTTAGAGGTCCCTAAACACTAACCCAACCCTCAACCCTAAACGCTAAGTTGGGGGTTTGGGGGGTTTAGGTCTAAAATCAACCCTAAACCCTAAACCCTAAACCCTAAACCCTAAACCCTTAACCCTAAACGCAGCTGAGCGACACTTGCTGCCGCTCTGCTGGGGCGGCTCTGCCTCGGCAACGCCAAGCACCCGAAGGGTACTTCTCTAGGGTAGCTCAAAAGGATCTATCTCTAAGGGTTTGGGGTTTAGGGTAGTTCTCTAGGGTAGCTTGAAAGGATCTATCTATAAGGGTTTCTATAAGGGTACCATAAGGGTTCTATATCTGCAGTTCTCTAGATTTGGGTCTTTTGGGGGGTCCTTTTATAAGGGTGGAGTGAAAGGAACCCCGATTTAGCAAACTACCCACATGTATAGAGTCATACCCTAACCCTTGTTTAGGGTACCCACCCATGAAACTAGGTACCCAAAACAAGAGGTATAGGGTATGACCGTCGAGGTAGTTACCTCGTGATAGTTATAGTTAATGAGTAGCGTGTAAGACCTATATAGATAAGTCTGCCAGAATTAAACAACAAAAACATAAATCGAATAGTACAATGAACCAGCACTTGAAGGACGTAACTACGTAAAACAATAAAGACATGCCTTCACACATACCTTGTCCGGTTACTACCTTATCCGAATACGCTTGTGTATTCGTCTTGTGCCGAGTCTCGTTCAGAGTTATGTACCTAGTTTACAGCTGGCCAAGTATTCAGGCAGCAAGAACGCATGCGCATATTGTTCTTTGCATATTTACACATATCATCACATGCGGATATGTTTCTCATTGTCTTTGGCAACTGCTGCTACGATGACGATGACGATGACGATGACGAGGACGACTACGACTACGACTACGACTACGACTACGACTACGACTACGACTACGACTACTGCTACTACGACTACGACTACGACGACTACTACTGCTTCTACTTCTACTTCTACTTCTACTTCTACTTCTACTTCTGCTTCTACTTCTTCTGCTACCACTTCTTCTGCTGCTTTGTCTACTTCTACTCCTGCTGCTGCTGCTGCTGCTGCTGCTGCTGCTGCTGCTGCTGCTGCTGCTTGCTACTGCTGCTGCTACTGATACTGCTGCTGATACTGCTCCTGCTCCTGCTCCTGCTCCTGCTCCTGCTGCTTGCTTGCTGCTGCTGCTTCTTTTGCTGCTACTACTATTGCGACGACGACGATTATTACCACAACCACTACTGCTACTGCTCCTACTACTCCACTACCAGCACCATGACGTTGTGACGACGAAGGGAGTGTCAGCATCAGTAGTAGCCACAGTCGGGCTGTTTGTCATGTCAGCTGATGCTCATGGGCATGGACGAGGGACACGAACCTGTCAGGGTCAAGTGGCCGGAGACAAGCTCTGGATGTGCCCTGAAATCGATCTGGTGCAGTGCCCGCTCTCCTTTGTTCGCACTGGATTCGAGCCTGGATTCGTGCAATGCGACGTGGCTGCATACTCGCTGCTTGGAGATGTGACGCCTACCGCCTACCGTGCATGAAGTTAGGGTGAACGCGTGCTCACTCCGGCCACGGAGGCACGTAGCTGTCGCTCTTTCTATTATTTTCTAGCCGCCGCTCCCGCACTTCTTTGAAGCTGCTAAGGCGGGGTGGTCGGCAAATACTGCCTCTCACTTGGCCCATTCTGCGAGCCGCGGGCATAGAAGGGACTTTCCTGAACGTCAAGGTTCAGCATGCGCAGTCATGGAGAATGTGATGCCGCGCCTCCATGGTACATTGCATGTATGGTAGGGACAGAGAGGCAGTGGACGATAGATGACTTCGGGAGGGCAGCGAGGAAAAGAAGCTTGACCGGCAAGCGGTGCTGCTGCATCTGCCTTTAGGCAAAAGTAATGCACCATGCCGGGTGAGCATAGCAGCACAGCAGAGAATGCTTCTGGCATGTTGGCCATCTGCCACGAGGCCCTCCACTTCAAGAGTCTGACCGGCGTGATTGGACCACAGTCTTTCAATGCAGTCGCAACCATACATCCACGTGAAGCCGATGCAGCTGCCTTCCAACGACTACTGCTTGTGCCGACAGGCTGCCCGGATGCTCCAATCGATGTACCGGCAACATCGCACATGCGGTAAGACCATTAGGACGATTAGGGCTTTTCACAAGGAGCTGCAAGTACCGCTCAAGCTTCTCACAGGTGTTCCTTACTCTGCAGGCACAAGTGTTCTTGTGCAGCACGTCCTCTCGCCTTGTTACATATATGGCTCGGTGTACTTGACTTGGCAGAAGCCTCCGATATGTCCTGTCCAAACTTCCTTTACAAATGTGCGCGACGGTGTGTAAAGCAATCCCTGCTCTAGTTCCTTTGGGCTGCGGCTTTAAAAGCCAATGTAGGTTGCAGCCAGAAAGTAGGTTGCCCAAGCCGGACCCAGACCGATTTATTCGATTACCATGCCAGGACATAACAATCTGTTGCAATGCTTTACTTCGGGCCGGCCTCGATGTCCAGTCGCCACTCTTCCAGGAGCCAGTCCCAGACTTCAACGGGTTAGGGTTGAGGGTCAAGTGTGTTGCTATCATCACCCTGGGTATCATGCTAGTGTGGACCCAAACGTCCACATGCAGTGCCTGAATAGTAAAATGAGGATGCCATTTGCACCTTAAGGTGCAGTACGTGCCTTGGCTTATGCCCCTTCGGACACCGCACCGTGTGTGTGTGTGTGTGCAAACACTACGACACGCCCATGAGCTATGAGTCGGTACGAGTGATGCTTGTGGTGGTGGCGGCGGTGGCGGCGGTGATTATTGCTTTGGTGGTTGTGCCTGTGGCTGTTGTGGTGGTAGTTGTTGTTGCCATTGCTGCTGTTGTGGTGGCGCAAGGCATCGCAAGGCGGCCATTGGGCCATCGTGTCATTGCCGTTGCCGTCGCTGGTTCTGTTCTACTATATCCTAAAGGATAGAAGCACAAATTGTTAGGATGCGGTGCACGAGCTTTGCACTTGTTCCGTGCAATGCCACCAGGACATGCTTCGCGTCATCGCGCGGGGATTCGCTCGGCCAAGTCCATTTCAGGCATGCGTTCCAGCCGCAAAATACGCAGTTGATGGTTGCTCCGATGAAGGCGTCTGACTTGTGCTTCCTGTGTAAATGCGGAGGCAAAGTGAAGACCCGTCCGTCATCCGTCAAGACAGCACAGGAAGTCATACCACGAGCCACGCATGAGAGACAAGAGGGATTCATGAGATCCAGTAAGTCCCAGCAGTCTCATTAGACACGCTGCGAAGAATCGGCGTTTTACGAGATAGGAGCACAAAGCAGGCACATGAGCGCCGCTTGCTCAAGCCTCGCCCTCTTCGCACCCTCTTCTTGGATGGCAGGATGCACGGGTCGGCGCTTGTAGGCGGAAGCTTCTCCTGGCGGCCTCGGCGAGCCACTGCCTGGAGGGCAGGCAGAGTCTTGAAAAGGTATGCACATCCAGTTACCCCCTGCCGGGCATGCGATATGCATGCTTCCTTGCTCCAGGGACCCCGGCCGAAGCGAATGGCATCTGCTGCTTGCTTGCAATTCGGACCATCTCACTTTGGGCTTGCTATGCTTCCAGTTTTTGGTGCCCACCCCGACAAAGAGACAAGTGTGTGTCAGATGCTGCAAGCAAATGTTGAGAGCCGTTGGTTCTGTACACATGCCCCCTAGTTGCTCGTCTCATTCCGCTGTGCTCCAGGTCCGGAGTCGCTTCTTCCGGCTGTCCTCACGTGGTGTGGTCATCAACGAGCGCATCTTTGTGAAGGGACCGACCGTGGTGGCAGCCCGGTCCAAGAATGGAAAGTGATGATTTGATCCCGATTGGCGTGTGCCCCCCTCCCCAACGGCCGGCTGCATGCAAAAAGAGTGCAAAGCAAGTGCAGTCACCTTTTTGCAGGACGCCATAAGCATTGGACTTCTGTGTTGTCCCAGTGCCAGTAGCCAGTGAAGTGCGGACAGGTGTTAATGCCGATGGTGCACGTGGCGGCCAAGAGCTTCTTCGATGCCACGCTCAGAAGCACTCGATTTCACCAGTTCGACGCAGTCTATCACGAGGGCCCACCACCAGGGTGCACAGCCGCTAGGTCCGAGTGGAAGGAAGGCGGTTCTTTCATGGCTGTGCGACTCCTAAAACTCATTGAAATTCTGGAATGCCATGGCAACAAGACCGAGGATGATCCGGCTTACCCGACTTGGCGCTTCACGCCCTCCCTTCGCCACGCATCTCCCTCTGGGGCGTTCCTGGAGCTGTCCGAGGCCCAGAGGTCAAAGCAAAGCAAAGCAGCAAAACACAGGAGTTGAAGCCTGGAATTCTCCGAACTAGAGAGACCTAGGGAGCAAAGTATGACTAGGTATATACGGTATATGTTGATGCCGGGCAGTTGCAGGTGCTGGATCATTTGGTTTCGGGTGCCGCTGGCCGTGAGCAACAAGATGTGCAAGATGCTGGGATGGCAGCCCTTGGCCCTGCAGCCAGAGCCGATGTGCCCTGTCTGAAAGCTCAGCTCCCCCCGAAATGGGAGTTTCCGAAAATAAGGGGACCCTAATATTGGGGTCCTTATAATAAGGATCCTACTATTTAGAGTACTATATCAGGGTCCCCTATTTTCGGAAACCCCCAAAACCTCCCTGGGAGAAGCTGCGTAAAGGCGCCCAGCAGCGGAGACTCCGCGGTTCGAGTGCACCGACTCCACCAGCGTGGTGGAGACCGCACTCTTCATGGCAAGCCTTCACCGCTACGACCCGAGGGCTGACCGCCTTGCTGCTTGGATCATACATATATATATATATATACACACATCGTATA